>CAUYSK010068621.1:0-38574 GCA_963575035.1 Avahi laniger | reverse complement strand
TGGCAGAAGCCGAAGAAAGCCGCAGACAAGCTAATTAGAGTTTTACCCCTTCACTATGGGAACCTTCCAGTGCCAAAGCCAACAAGCTCTGCAGACACCCAGGCGGTGGCAGAGGAGGACGAAGGGAGGAGAAAAGCAAGGGGCTTCCTAACCCCCTCCCTAGAGAAATACCGTCTGGGCATCCAAGAAGCGACCTTGCCACATAGCCGTCTTCTTGTGTGTCGGTCGTACGAGGTGGGGTTGTTGGAGGGTGGATTATCCCATCGTCGGAGAGAGTTGGAGGCAAGAAAGAGGCTGAATCTTTATACACAGAGCATGCGGCTTTGAGTCATGGCAGTTCAGGTGCTAGAGGACTCAGCCATGGGAGACACTGTCCTGGACTAGGATTTTTCTTGAGGCCAGCAACTGCTAAGACCCCAAAGCCTGAGGAGTAGTCCCCCCGGCCCCTGCTGTTGACCAACATGCTAGGCTAGCATGCAGAGGAAGAGAAGGACATCTGAGTGGTGAAGAAAGCCATTCTTTGTCATCTTTGCCTTGTGTCTTCAGTTCTTACAGCGCTGGGAGGCTCAGTATGTGACGCTGCCTTCTTCATCCCTTGTTCTCTCTTTGACAAGCATTTAGTTAGCATCACACTATGCTGGCCATGAGGATCAGAGATTAGTCGGTCACAAGCCCTGCCCTCGAGGAGCTTACAAATTGGTCAGGGGGACAGACCCAAGAGCTAGCCAGAAAGCAATGTGGTCAATGGTAGAATGAGAATGTGCCCCAAATGCTTTAGGGTCACAGAGGAAGTAGAAGAATTGATTCTAATCAGGGGTTAGGGAGGACGTCACCAATTAAGGTTTCAGTGACACGTAGTTATTGCACAATGGTGTGAATGCATTTAACACCTACTGAACTATACACTTAAAAATGGTTAAGATGGTAAGTTTTATATTATGTGTTTTTTACAACAATTTTTTAAAATGATGCTTAGCAAATCTTTCCAGTTGGACTCAGACTGGATAGCCCAAGTCTTCTCAATAGCTACCCACTTCCAGCCTATATAATTTTAAAGAATTATAACAGTTGCTATGAGGAATGAGAATCATCATAGACTTTGAGCAAGATTTTGAAACTTGAATAGGATTATCTCAGAGATAGACAAAGAGAGGCCAAGGCAAAAGGCAGAGGGAAATGGGATAAGTAAAGACATTGGCGTTGGGTGAATTGCTTCCAGTAAGAGGGTATAATGAGGGAGGGAAGGCAGGAGGAACTTAGGGATAATTGTTTTCTTTATTGAGATAACATTTGCATACAAAAAATTCACTATTTTAACCATTTTAACATGTATAATTAAGTGGTTTTTAGTATATTCACAATGTTGTAAAATACCAGCACTATCTAATTCTAGAACATTTTTGTCACTCCAAAAGAAACCCTGTACCCACTCCCCATTCACCCCTAGGACCTGACAATTACTAATCTTTCTCTCTTTCTTTTTCTCCTCTCCTTCTGGGACTTTCAATATGTACATGTTTGTCGATGGTATCCTATAGGTCTCTTAGGCTCTGTTCATTTTCTTCATTCTTTTTTATTTCTCTTAGCCTGGATAATCTACACATTCACTGATTCTTTATTCTACCTGTTCAAATCTGCTTTGAGCCCCTCTAGTGAACTTTTCATTTTGCTTGTTGTACTTTCCAACTCCAGAGTTTCCATTTGATTCCTTTTTATAATTTCTTTTTATTGATATTCTCCATTTGGTAACATATTATTCTCCTGGTTTATATTTTAGTTACTATTTATCTGCTTTACCATTACTAAAGGATCAAATTTCCAGGGTTTCCTCTTGACTGTCCCTGACACAACAACCTTAACCCCATGTTTGAGACAGCCTATGTGAGCATCTGCCAGATGCTAAGAATGTCCATTCTAACTACCTACTCAGAAGCTGGGGAAAATAGTCACAAAATGGGTTTACAGACCTATGAGACTTAATTCGAGGTGGGTTTGTGCCAGAACACAACTATCTGACCCCCATGGGCATGCCTCTGACTACTGTCCCAGTGGGAGCTCAGCATTAGTATCAGTGATCTCGCAAACCAAAGGTCTTAGGGTTTCCCTTGCTCTGGTGCACGTTCACACTGGCGAGCGCCTGAAGCTCCCTTTGTAGAAGTCTAGGAAGGTTTATAACATTCTGTAAGGGTCTTTCTTCAAGGGTTCCCTCCCTTTAATCTAGGGGCTCTATGAACTGTCTTGGGTCTTAAAATTCGTTGAAGGGTTATGACTCTCCCAGAAGTGGAAACTCAGGCTTCTGTTTGCCTGATGTAGATTTCTTTCTTTCTTTACTTCTTTTTCTTTCTTTTGTTCTTCCTTTCTTTTTTCTTTTTCTTTCTTTTATTTTTCTTTTATTATTATTATTTTTGAGGCAGAGTCTTGCTCTGTTGCCTGGGCTATAGTGCAATGGCATCATCATAGCTCACTGTAACCTTAAACTCCTCGGCTCAAATCATCCTCCTGCCTCAGCCTCTTAAGTAGCTGGGACTACAGGTACACACTATCATGCCCAACTAATTTTTCATTTTTCTTAGAGACAGGGTCTTGCTATCTTTCTCAGGCTGGTCTCGAACTCCTGGCCTCAATTGATCCTCCCACCTCAGCCTCCCAAAGTGCCAGGAATTACAGATGTGAGTCATTGCACCTGTCCTTCCTCCCTCCCCTCCCTCCTCTCTCTTTCTCCTTCCTTCTCTCTCTCCCATTTCTCTCTGCCACTCTCTCTTCTACCTCTCTCTCTCTCTCTCTCACACACACACACACACTTTCGTTAGTTATGAAGTCAGTCTGGTCTTTACTGTGATGTCCATCTATTTTTCAGTCCTGGGGACCTCATGATCAATAATTTGGATGACCTCTTTTGCCCTTCTTTCTATTACAGTGAACACGCCCACTTTGTCTCTGGAAGTTGAGCCCTACTACATGATGTTTGTACCCTAGGGCCCCATTATTCACAATGACACCCATAAAATGGGACCCCATGTTAATGGCAGCGTCTCCCACATTCATCTCTGACTTTCAGAGGATGACTACCTCTGTGCTTTTCATGAATGCCGACGCTTGATACTTTTAAAGTGCATGTGTTCCTGGTCTTCTCAGTGACCATATTAGGGACTAGGTCACCGGGCTACAATTTGAACCTTCCTATCTTCCTGCAATTTCTGGCATCTCATTTTAATTCAGCATAGGTTGCCAATGAGTCCATAGTTCAAGTTACTGAGCAAACGTTTAGACCCACTTCCAGCTGCTCGAGTTCGCTAGCACATTGAACCCAGAAGCTCTATCAGATGCACCCATATAAATACATTCTGCACAGTCTAAAATTAGGTTTCCCCCTCTCTAATCTAGGAGAGACACTAAATGCCAATTCCCACCATCTAATCCCTAGGCTTTAACCAATATAAATTAGCAAAATCTTGAAGTTATTTTGGAGTGTGAGCAGTCTTCTGAGTGTGAGTTGGTGACGTTTCCCTGGTGCAGTTAGTTATAGGTGCAAAGGTAAAGATGGAAAGGCAGCGTGGGCAGGGCCAGTTTCGTGGGCCAATCACCAGTGCAGACACAGCTTCATCCTTGGAAGGGACCCGCACTTTGTTTCATGCTCTGTTAAAAGGGGTCATTTTGCACTGGGGGTCCCACGAATCACAGCAACCGTACATGATGCTGAGAGGGGAACTGGCTGGCCTCACTCGATGAAAAGTCATAAGCTCTGAACCAAGGTCTCTGATGAAATGGGAAACAGCAGAGAAACTGGTTGGTGACCTCAGGTCACCGTCACGGCTTATTTATTGTACGCTAGTTATAATACATTAGCACACTAAAACTCCCACAGCGCCATGGCAGGTTACAAATGCCATGGCAACTCCCAGCCATTGCCCTCTATGGTTTAAATGGGAGGGAGACCTCTGGTCCCAGAGACTCTCTACACCGGCCCCCCTCCGTCCCCCCCCCCCGAGAAACTCACGGACAATTCTCCCTTTGTTTAATACGCAAAGAATAACCATAAAAACAGGCAACCAGTAGCACACAAGTGCTGCTCTGTCTATGGGGCAGACACTTTTTTTTTCTTTCTACCTCAATAAACTTGCTTTTGCCTTACTCTGTCGGGCTTGCTCTTGAATTCTTTCTTGCACGAAGCCAAGCACCCACTTGCCTTCAAGTGGATCCCAGTTTGGGGGTCCACTTTCCTGTGTCAATGGTGACATATGAAGAGGAGAATTTGGCTCTTTGTGCAAAGTAAGTGTCTCAGGCAAGGCCAGGGTCTTAAGTATGGTCCTTAAGCAAAACAGGCCCACCTTTATCAGGGAAGAAGTTGCTGTGTCTGCGAGCAGGGAAGCCGGGTAGGTTCATGAGTTCAGGGTCATTGGACTTAATAGATCCATAAAGAATTTCGAGGTTCCCTTCATTTCCAATTAGCGACTAAGATTTGTACGCAAGTTCTGGCAAGACTATGACTTCAACTGAAGTCGCTCTGTGTCTGATTTTTGACCGTCAGCTTTGTGATTCGATAAATGGAATTTCTTGTGTTTTGATCATGGCTGAGATTGAGAATTTGAAACTTTGAGCCTGTTCTTTGCTTTTTTTTTTTTAAATCTCCAGTACAGTTAGAAGAAACCATTCAGCTTCTATATATATAGTTTTTATATTCCTCGTGCTCTTTATTGGTTTATCAGACTAGCAATGCAATCTACCAAAGCCCTGCCTTCAGTAGAAATTTCTTTCCAGGAAACCCACGTGGTAACTTACGTAAATGATTTTTAGCATCGTGTATTGTGGACTTTTAGCATCCTGTTCTCTAACGCTAACCAGAACTTACTACTTCCAAAACCAAGTTAGAAACCCCATGCTAGATTCCAACCGCTTTGAAAATATGTTACTTTCAACCACTTCTGGTTTCAATTACTGAATCATTAGTGACAGAGCCCAAAATAACAATGACTTCAACAGGGAAGAGGTTTTTCTCTTACAGATCATGAAGCCTGGAGGGAAGTGTTTTGAGGCTGGTGAGACAGCTCCACATTGTCCCCCTGGACCTAGTTCCTTCCTTTATCTTTCTTCTCTACCATATGTAATATATAGTTCCTGCCCCCAAGGTTGCTTCATGTCACAGTATGCCTGCTAGTGCTCCAGCCATCACATATAAGTTCCAGGAATAAAGAAAAAGGAAAAGAGAGAAGGGCACAAGTCATATCTGTCAGCAGAGTAAATAAACTTTAAAGAGCTATCCTGTCACTATTGCGTATGTCTTCCTGGCCACCCAGTGAAAGGCTCAAAAATGTAGCCTGGGAAATGTAGTTCTATAATTAGGCCCATTGCCACCCACAACAACATAGAGCCTCTCTTAGTAAAAAGAAACAGAGACTAGATACTGAGAAGCAACTTAAAAGGTGAAAGCATTTTCTAGATCTGCACTGACCAGTATGGGTGCCACGAGCCTTATGTGGTTGTATAAATTTAAAGTCATAACAATAAAACTTTCGTTCTTCGGTCGCACAAGTCACCTTTTAAGAGCTAGTAGCTCCCGCAATGGACAGCGTACGTGTGCAAATTTCCCTCGTTGCAGAAAGTTCTATTGGGAACTGCTGGTCTAGACCTCCCATGACTACACACGTGGCCATTGTATGACTGGTGTTTTTGTTATTTTTACAATCGGTAAATTTACAGATTGGGTGAAGAAACCTGGTAAAGCATATTAACAGTGGTCAGGCAGACGGAGGGGAGGAGAAGGGATGGGAAGGGGAAAGAAAAGAGGCTTAATGGTAACTGATGAAGAGTGTCAAATGCTTCAGATCTGCAGATTGATATGATCAGGGAGAAAGTGGATTTGGCAGTCTGCGCCCCTGAGAGCAGCGTGGCCCAAGCCCCAGTTCCGATGGGCGACGGGCACAGAAGTGCTACTGAGTGACAAGCTCACTGCCCGGTGCACATAGAAGCCAACACTTGGCACTGGTTTTTGAAATAAAGGAGAAGCTTTATTGCAAGGTCGACCAGCGAGGAGACAGGAGGAAGGCTCAAATCTGCCTCCCTGGTTTGGGGTCGGGGGCAAGTTTTAAGGGTTGGAGAGTGAGGGAGAAAGCATTCGGCATGCTGGCTTGGCAGGGTCTGATCAGACAGCTCCGAGTCGGTCCGTAAACGGCATTCGAAGCGGTGGGCACCAGATCTTCCTCGTTGTGGGAACGTCCCCCTGGAATAGGCTCTGGTGCAGAAGTTCTGGTTACGTGTTGACTTCCTGGTCCCATGGAGAGGAAACATCCATTGCAAGTGCTATTTGAGGTCAAAGTCTCTCTCCTCTGCGCATGCCTGGGCTGTCCGACTTGCAGTTTCAGCCCCACCGTGTCTGCAAAACAACTTAAGAAACATTAGGCAACAGGGTAGAACCCGTTTGAGCTGGTCCTGTGGTTACAGGAGGAGGTGAGAAAATGGAAGTCAGCTCTTAGCCATGACTCCTGAAGAATTTCCGTTGTAGATTGCGGAACAGAGCCAGGGCAGCAATCGGCGAGAATCAAGGGCCTGTGCTTATGCTTGTGGTTTGTGTGTTCGTTTCTGGCTTTCTTCCCTGGATGCGTAGATCGGAGTGTGGCTGGAGGATAAGATCAGGGATCCCCAAAGAGGAAAAGGTTTATGATAAAAGGGGACTATTGGGGGAGCCCAGTTTGGTGGAAAGCAATATGAACTCGTAACAGGGAAAGGTCATCCAATTGACACTGGGTGTGGTCAGTAGGGACGTACCTTTCTTTTGGGGGGAGGCAGGAGACAAGGAAGGGCAGGACCAGACGGTGCGAGTAGGCAAGCGAGTTTACGTCTCTGACGGACGATATTTTCTCAGTAAACGTGGAGGAACGGTTAACTGCTGAGTGAGAAAGACAAGCGAGCGGCTTGGGAATAAGGAACACACAAAAGAGCTGGAGAAGCTGTAAATGGAAAAGATGTCAGAATTTCAGATAAAGATTGAGAAGAAAATTATATGGAATCTCTCAAAATCCTCTCTTATTCTGATATGCATTGTGCCTTTCTGGTGCACATTAATAATAATAATTGTAAGTAACATCTATATATTGAATACTTGCAGAGTGTCAGACACTGTGCTACAGATTTAATTTCATGGTTCCATTCAATCCTCCTAACAGCCTTTGGGGCAGGAGCGATTATCATGCCCATTTTACAGATGAGCAAGTACAGAGAGAAACAAAAGCGGAGTTGGATCCCAGTTTGATCACCTGTAGAGTTGTGTACCTTGGGCAATTTACATGACCTCTCGAGGCCTCAGATTTCTCTTGGAGAATAGGGATGAAGGTCTCTATTTCATAAAATTATTAGGAATATTCAGCGAGATAGCATGTGCGAAAGAGCCTAATAGATGCTGGGTGTTTCATTTTTCTTTTTTTAAACCATCCTAGACTATGAATTGGTTGATGAGCTGGCAATTTGATTCAAAGTCATTGTGACTCGAGTTTGTACTCTCTCTTCCCAAAGGAAGACGTGGCTTCACAGCACGAAAGTGAGGATCTCTGTTAACTTCTGCTGCCAGGCAGGTATCGTAAAGGTGTGATGCAGACTGGTGTAAAAAATAATAATAATAATAATTAAAAAAAAAACAGAAGCAGTAGCTGTAGAGGCAGTGGGCTGAACTGGAGCACACAAAGGTGTCATATTCAGACAGTGTAAAAAGCTCATCCCCACGTGAGTTGTGGTCCACAGCCTGCTGGCTTTTGGGGACTATAGTTTAAACTATAGATTCGAACTAGGTCTTGTTTACTATGTGACTTTGAAAGTCACTTGGCCTCCTTGTACAACAGAGAGAAACTAAACACTGGCCTGCATCTCAGAGACAGTGCTCAGACAGGCTGGCTGAAAAAATTCCTACTAGTGCAATTAACAAGTGGCAAGGGCTATGGTGTGACTGCCATGCGGAAGACGGTAACATCAATCCGGAGGGTTCCCCTTGGCAACAGATCTCCGTGTGCTCCGAGGACGCTGCTTAACAGCACTGCTTGTCCCTTGCCAGGAGCAAGGCAGAACCCCGCTTTGCTGCAGGTGTGTTGAGAGCTGAAAACCCGGGCAGAGGCAGGGCCTGGCCACGTCCAAGCAGAGCAGGCCTGACCTCAAGTCTCCTGCATGCCCTAGCCACTCACAGGCGTTCCCCCCAAAAGATCTAAATCGCTTTTCCAAGCCAAAGCTGGAAATCCTGAAATCTCCCTGACCCAAAAGAAACAGTCATCGCCTCATTGTTGTGGTTGAAATCGCTGCTTATATTTATTAGAAAAGCAGAACAAATGCATCTGTCCAAGCACTGGCTGTAAATCAGCCAGCCTAAGGCTCTCCATTGCCTTGGGTGGGAGCAAAACCGCTTTAATGAAATGTCCCTAGGAAGCATAAACTAGAAGATGCACCGTCTACGGTACCATACTATGAAGGACACAGTTAGCACAGTGGGGGCAGAAGCTGGGCAGTGTGAGTGCCCCTGCGCAAAGTCCCCATGTTTGTCTATGCCGGAGCACAGACTGCCACTGGGACACAGCGACACAAGACTCATCCCCAGACTGGCTGCCACATCTGGCTTCCCTAAAGGAGGAAGAGTGGGGATCTGGCAGTACCTGCCGCTTGCAATGGAGAAGACAGCAGTCAGGCCTTGCATGTCTGGGAGGTGGGGTGGGGGACAGATCCCGACCAGGGGCCAGCAGCCCCTCTCCGCGGAACAGCAGGGGAGGCACTTGTTGGCCTGGAGGGCCACTGTCAGAAGATAACCAAGAGACCACTCGGCTGACTTCTTAATGTCACCACTGGGACTCGATCACATGTGCCCAAGTGATAAGTACAGTGACTTCTCTCCCTTGACCCACTTTGTCTTACAGGGTTTCTTTCCAAAGAGGGCGGAGTGCTTTGATCATGTAGGAACCGACGTGACAAGTGCACTGATGTGCAAATATTCCCATCAGGCTATAGACAGGCCGTGTGTGTGTTGAGGGGATGTTTGCATAAAGCAGCAGAGATCGGAGTGCCTGGAACAAGCCCTGTGGGAGCCTGGATGGGAAGGAGGTCAGGTCACCTGATCCCAACAGGTAGGGAGGTGTCTTTGCAGAAGTTGTTCCCAGTGTACTGGGGCAGCTCCCCTCGAATTCAGACGTTAGAAACAATCACTGAGCAAACAAGAAGTTAGAATTTAGCAGTGGCTGAGATATTGCTCAGCTTCTCCCATTTTGGGGACACCCAGACGAAACATGGGGGCCCATAAAGGCAATGGCCCTCTGTGTCAAAGAGGCTCACCCGTGACAGCTTCAACTCTGGGTGGCCGGTGTTGGAAATGCGGTGTAATTCATCTTGTTTAATTACCTGCTGCCCTGCACCCGCCTCAATTCCCTCACCTGTGATGAGCTTGTTGGGTCGGAACCTGCCTCAGCTGGGAAGGAAATGCTGGCTGGGTGGGGACTCCCTGCACGTGTTCACAGGCATCCTCCTCCCAAAGATGTGGACAAAAAGGCACCAGAAGGTTCTAGGACCTGGGAGCTGAGAACGACACTGGCTCTCTTCTGAAATAAAGGCTGAGCCCCTTGATGTTTTTGCACCTAGAGATTCTAAAATGCCCTCTTCCCAGTGAGGGAAGTTTCCAGGCTGCTCTCGGAGCAGAGGCTGGGCCGCAGGTGCTCGGGGACCCCCAGGTAGGGTGTCGGGCCAGACTGGGAGGGCAGCACGTGGGGTCTGATGCCGCCGCCCCAGCCGGGTGAGCACCCAAGGGGAGAGCACCCAAGGGGAGAGCGAGGCTTGCCGTTGCATCCGCCTGGACTCTACCAGATGCACGATGGAGGCGCCTCCTGCAGGGTTCGGGGCCGGCGCACACCCCGAGCCCCGCGCCTGCTACCCGCGCAGGTAGGGGGCGCGCGCGGGCTGGGGGCCGGGGGCGTTGAGGTGCGGCCGCGCGCCGGTCGCCAGCTTCTCGCTGAGCTTGCGGTTCGCCAGCTCCAGGTGGCGGCCGTTCTTGCGCGCCTGCCGCAGGGACCGCTTGACCTTCTTCACCCGCTCGCGGAGCTGCCGGTTGCGCTTCTCCAGGGCCGCCACTTTCTGCTGCAGTTTCTTCACGTGGTCCTCCTCCTCGAACAGGGCCCTCTGCACCGAGGAGCACATGAGCTGGGGACACAAACACCGTGGAGGGAGAGGCAGGTGAGTGGCACGCAGAGCCCCGGGTGCGTGCAGGGGGGTTGCAGAAGCGTCCGCGGCGCTGCCGGGCGCCCCCCGATCACCCCCACCCCACGATGGGGGTGAACCTTCGGGCGTCCTTGAGGACCCGTCTCTGCCCTCCACCCTGGAATCCCGCAAACAGAGCTCCTCTTTTGCTTTCCATACTTGGCTTCCTGGGAGGATTTAATTTTAGAAAGATACTCTGAATATTTGTCACACACAGCAAAAAGGAGAGAGCACCTGTCAATCACTAAAATTTCCCCAAACAGAAAAATGCGCAGAGAACATGGATAGTTCATAGGAAATATAAATATCTCTTAAATATATGAAAAATGCTGAACTCCCCTCTTAATAAGATAAAAGCAAACTAAAGCCACAGTGAATTACCATTTGTCACATACTCAACGGGCCCAGTCATGGAAGAGAGGATTTGGGAAAGCAGGCACTGTCGTAAACTGTACGCAGAGTGTAAACCTCTATAAAGAGCAATTTGATTCTATCAAAATGGAAACTGCATATACCTTTTGATCTCATAATTCTGAGCCCTTCTCATGCTCTCATGGGCAAAGCGCCGTTGCAGTATGTGTACAGACATATTACAGCATTATTTGTTACATTAGAAGATTGGAAATCATCTAAAAATACCCATCGAGAGAGGTCTGCTTAAATAAATTATAGTAAATCCATACAATAGAAAGGTTTTCCGACTTTGAAAGAACAAGGCAGGCCAGACGCGGTGGCTCATGCCTGTAATCCTAGCACTTTGGGAGGCCGAGGTGGGCAGATTGTTTGAGCTCAGGAGTTCGAGACCAGCCTGTCAACGGAAAAAAAGACCAAACTCTGTAAAATAATTTTAAAGAGATTTACTCTGAGCCAAATTTGAGGACCATGACCTGGAGCCACACCCAAGAGGCTTTGAGCAGTGGACTCCCCGAGGTTGGGTTACAGTTTGGTTTTATACATTTTGGGGAGACGGGTTACAGGTGAAGTCATAAATCAATACGTGGGAGGCATACATTGGTTTGGCCCGAAAAGGTGGGCCATCTCGAAGCGGGGCCTTACAGGTTATAGGTGGGTTTAAAGATTCTTTGGCTTGTAATTGGTTAAAGACATGAAGCTTTGTCTAGAGGCTTGGAATGTTTCAATGTAAGGAGCTCTTTACCGGAGATAAGCCACGGGACATAGATTTGTTGTGTAAATTGAGGACCGGCAGGTTTGTCTTGCAAACCCTTAGGCCTGTTAATGGGTTATAAAGGATGTCACCAAGAACGGAGGGCAGCATGATAAGGCATGTCTGACCTCCTTCCTCCTGGCAGGCAATTTAGTTTTAGGCTATTCCTTTGGTCACAAGGAGGTCCATTTAGTCAGCCCAGTGGTGGGGGTGAGCCTTAAAATTTTATTTTAGTTCACAAGCCTGAGCTAGAGTGAGACCCCATCTCTACTAAAAAAAAAAAAAACAGAAATTAGCTGGACAACTAAAAATATACATATAAAAAATTAGCCGGACATGGTGGCACATGCCTGTAGTCCCAGCTACTCGGGAGGCTGAGGCAGAAGGATCGCTTGAGCCCAAGAGTTTGAGGTTGCTGTGAGCTAGGCTGACACCACTGCACTCTAGCCCGGGCTACAGAGTGAGACTCTGTCTTAAAAAAAGAAAAAAAGCAAGACAGCGCCACGTGAATGGCATTGAAGTGGTGTTTGTATTAAAAGCATGTGCGTTGCATTGATTGCATGATAACCAAGACTTAAAATACAGTATCTATATGTATCTATGTTTAAATGCCAGTACACAAGAAACTGGTAAGGCTATAGCTATATCCAGGCAGCAGAGGAGACAGGAGGAGAAAATTTATTTTCACTTGTGTACTTTTTGAATTTTGTATTATATGCTGGTATTACCTTTACAGATACGTGTCTGTATATAAAGAGGTCTTCTCATCTCTAGTCTCTTTCTTCTCCCATCCGTTCTACACTGTCAAGAGCTAAGATCCCAAAGAGAGGCTTCAACCTCAACTCTTCCTCTGCTTAGAAATAGCCAGCGCGCCACTATCTACACTGCAATATGGTGATGATGGGGTTAAATGCCCGGACTCCGAGGCCAGGCTGCCTGGGATTCAAGTCCTTCCTCTTCCTTGGGCAAGCGATGTGACCTCGGGCAAGCTTCTTAAGCTCAGGGTAGCAGACTTTTGCGGCATTAGCCAGCTCCCACGTTGGGACTGCAGGATCTGTTCCCCACCACCCCCTTGGAGTGCTGAAGGCTGACAGCCCTCAGCTGGGCATCTCCCCAGAAACTGCCGCCTAAGATCGCACCTGCTTCCTTGGGCCACCTGTATCCCATGACTGGCTGACACAGGGTTTGAAAGCCAGGGCTCCTCGCCCCAACCGGGAAGATTCTGAAGCACTATCCCAGCCTCAGAGTGTCCCCTGGTGGGCTACGGCCTTGGTGGAGACAGCATCGCAGGCCACCTCCTGCCTCTGCCCCTCCCGTCCCCTCCCAGGTGCAGTCTGCAAACCCCCTGCACACCACTCTCACCTGAGTCCACCTCGCGGAGCCCCTGCCTGGCAGCAGTCTCCCCATGGGTACGATCGGATACTTACAGTGGTTGGGAGGGTTTCCTGAGTTTTACTTGAAAAGTGCTTAGAACCGTGCCCTGGCGCATACTAAACATTCACTGTTAGTCATTTTAGGATAGAGTCACATCATCTAAAGCTCTTAACCTCTGTGATGGGACATCTCTGGTCTTACTGTTAATTCTTCTGTTCACACACTTTACACCCAAAGCAAACTGTTGCCTGGCCCTTCATCCAGCACATCTGTGCTTGCTCAGCTCAGTGGCTCTTCCTTCTGCCTGGAGGGCTGTTCTCCCCCAGGTCTGTCTGGAGATCTTAGAAGCCCTCTGCGGGTCCCCTTCCACATTGCTTTGCGCAGCGTCTCCCTCTGTACCTGACATGCCTCCTCCCCGTCTGTGCCGCACCCTGAGGCTGTTCAGACCGCACTGGCCAAGTACCCCGCGGCGCCAGGGAGAACGGGTCTCAACCCTTGACAGATTGCAAGTCCTTAAGGCCTAGTTCGCGTCGGTTTTTGTATCCTTGTTGCCCTGGCCATTTTAGGCATACAGTAAAAAAAAAACAAAACAAACAAACAAAAAAACTGGAGTCAAGTGAAGTGTTCCAGTAATACCTGTCGTTTAATAAGGAGCTTTGGGCTCCTGGGGATGCCACTGTTACAGGGGAGACCACGCGTGCAACACTGCCCTCTTCTGGCCAAAATGAGACCCCTCAATTTGAGAAGGTGGGCGCAGGAAACTCCTGGGAGCACTCAGGCTATTAATATTTGCATTGCATATGGATGGATATTAGCTATATAACTTAGGGTGTAATATGGCCAAGCACTTGACTAATCATTTTATTTCCACCCTCTCGTTAAGTCATGGGCTTTCTATAAGTTACGGTAGATTCTTCAACCAAGAACAGGATAAAAGAGTCCAAGCGAAGTCCATTAAAACAAGAGGTTGGGTTTTTGCATGGCTGCTTGTTCAGATTTTGAAAGGGAAGACTCCAGCAGTGTGCTGGAACACATCAGAGAGGAGTTGAACACATGCTTTGTAATATCCTTCAATAGCTGCATTTAAAAATAATTTAAAAAAAATAATGGCATGGTGGGACATAAGTAATCACCCATTAATAGAGCTCTTTCTAAGACACCAAGAGTCTTCCTAGCCGGCCCTCTGACCATGGGGCCAGAGCCAGAGGATGAACCTGACCTCCAGCAAGACTAGCAGCCCAACCAAGAAGAATTTGATGGTTTCCTGAGGAAACCAAGAAGGGATAGAGGGATGTCAAGCATGTCTGTGTGTGTGTCTGCAGGGGGCAGATGTCGTTAAGATGGAAATGATACCTTCCAAATCAAGGCCGAGTATGGAAGGAAGGGATGGGTGGAGTTCCTCGGTGAATATGGCATTCTCTGGTGCTCACCTCCTCTCTTTAATGTGGGTAGGGTTTGAGTTAGGAGCAAAAGGACACTGAAAGACTTTAGTGACTTGTCCAATATAACAACAGCACAGCCATGACCCAGGACTCCCTACCAGGCAGAAGGTCGCTGTCTCTGCAGCAAAGTGGGCTATGCCTCCATGCAGGGAGGGCCCAGGCCGTGGGGACAAGGCTAACGCTATAAAGTAACAGAGCTGCTGCCAACGGTGTCTAAAGGAGACCTCCTGAATCCTAAAAAAAAAAAAAAAAAAATTGTTTTTAAGAAAGCAAGAATTTCTCGAGGAGAGCTGTGCTTTCAAATCTGTGTGTTTCTTTAAGAAAGTCCCCCTTTTCTGGAATGCTTTGCAAATGAAATCAATCTCTTAAAAACTACCTTAAAAAAAAAAAGTCCAGACATGCTATTTGCTCATTTAGCTTTGTGGGTTTTTTTAGTTAATGGAGAAGAGGAGAAAAAAGGCCCGGCCAAGCTGAAACAGGTACAGCCACGTTTTCTTTGAAGAAGCAAAGACCAACAGTCTTATGGGATGATCCCCAAAGCAATGGATTCCCACCAGGGGGGCCCCTCCTCAGGTCCACGTTGCTGCAGTCCCCACAGGCTGGAGGAGTCACTGGCCTGCCAGATGCTTAGCCACCTCCGGCATTCTCCTGCCGCAGAGTATTCTCTGGAAGTTTCCATGCGGCCAACAGGATGCCTGCCTCACCACGGTTGGGAAGACTGCCATAGGAGAGCCTGCTCTTTTATTTTCAAAAAGACAAAAAAGTTAGGCTGAGATATCTATTCTTCCTTGTCTTTTAAAAACACCACTTTTTAAAACTATAAAAGTAATGCATGCTGATTGTAGAAAACCTTTTTTTTCTAAACCCCCCCCAAAAGAAAAGGAGGGAAATTGATATCTGTGATTCTATTGCACAGAAATAGCCACTGTTGACATTTGAATATATTTCTTCCTGCTATTGTTTCTGTGGGCATAGAGACATAAATGTTTTCGATGAGATTGGAGTCATGCTGTTATGAGATTTTCTGATCTGTTTTTTTTCCACTTGACATTTTATCATGACTGTTGCCAGATTCTGGTCTACACACTTCCACATTGGTGGAAACGGAGGGCGGCTGTGCCTACCACCACGAACTGCAAGCCCTGGTCACCAGGTGTCAAACCTCCCTAGCCACAGGGCTACAGGCTGAGGGGGAGGGATGGCAAGATTGGTGCTTATGTGTCTATGAGGCTGAGTGATCTCAGTGTGGCCTTTCTGGTCACCTGTCTCCAATGACAGGACAAATCTATGCAGAGTTCCTCTACCCGAAGTCTTCTCTAAGTTTTCCTGTTTCCCCAGACAGCTCAGGTGCTATGAGAAAGTTTCCCAATCAAGATTTTGAGAAGTGACGGAAATGTATGCATGTCACCATTTAGAATCACCTCTGCCATGTCTGAGTCACTTTGGCTTCCATGTGTTCATTCATTCTGGGGAGAAGGATCGATCGATTCTGTGTCTGGCGCTGGACGGTGCAGAAAGTTTTCCTGAGTTATTCTGCAATATACCACTCAGCTTTGTATCTAGCTAAACAAAAAGACTGTGTGTTTAAAAATTACTATTTCATGGCAGCGGACATCCCAAACAGTCACTGAGAGGCTGCTTGCCTTCACAGCTGCTTTCAATTTAAATAACCACCTATAAAGACAAGACAAAGTGTACTTTCTAAAATGTACAATCTGAGGGAAGGGCAGGCCAAAAGCAACAACACAAATAGCTTGCCCTTTGAACACTTTGTTCCTGTTCTTGGGATTCAAAAATAAGAAAGAAGGAAAACGGAGAGGAAATCTAGAGCAGTGATCAGCAAAGTATGGCCCATGTGCAAATCCGGCCCACCATTTATTTCTGTGAATAAAGTTTTATTAGAACACAGTTACACCGTATGTGTACGTAGCGTCAGTGGTGGCTTTTGTACTACAGTGGCAGAGCTCGGTTGTTGAGACAGAGACTGTATGGTCCACAAAGCCAAAAACACTTAGTCTTTTTCCTCTGTAGGAAGAATTCCAAACCCTGACCTCAAGGGGGACTTCAAGGCAAATGGAGGTCAGAAGGAGAGCTGATGGGGATAGGTTTGGAGGGCAGACGGTCCACAGCCAAAGAATGGACGGAGGGCAAAGGGACGGAAGAAACACCAAAGTCTGCCAAGACCCTCCAGGCCCACACCGCACCCTTTTCACAGGCTGATTTGTGATTAGTGCTTTGGGCTGCCAGGTCATAGGTCAGGTCTCAAAGATCCTTGTCAAGGAGCCTTTTGACTCCATCTCAATGGACTGCTGTCCACTGCAGACCTCCAGGAGGAATTCAACAAAGTAGCTCTTTCCAGCGTGACTACCCAACTGTTTCTAAAATGCCTCCCCCCAGCGGCATTGGAAAGGAAAGCTTTCTAGAACCTACGACTGTGCCCTGCTGGGGAACATCAACTCTCGGTGTGGAGAAGTGCTCTGAAGCAGCTTGCTCTGGGCATACAGTTGGCCAGTTAGTTCTGAAGGGTTTGTAGTACCCCGTGTTTTCTGACCCAGTGGAGGGCAGAGGCTAAGATTCCTTCACCATCCGTGTGACTCAGCAACTCGGGAGGTTGACGGTGAGCCCACGGGCCACTACCCAAGCCCTCTGCAGTCCTTTTTGGCCCTTTCTGTAGGTGGGCTGGAAATGCACTTTTGTTCTGCCATCATCTGAAACCCTTCAGAGACAGAGACGCGTGAGGAGGTGGGTGGGTGGCAGAGCCACGTCAATGCAGAACGGTTTCCTGCATGACTCGACGGGACCAGCCTGGATGACACCCAGGGCTGCTGAACAAACTCCCAAGCCTCGGAAGTGACAACAGGGAAGTTCTTCTGAGGACTCTCTGGAGGAACAACCTGAGATTCCTATGACTGTATTTGGCTTGGCAGCGGGTTCTCTGCTCCACCCAAAGTCAAAAGAGCTGTCTCCCCGGTGCCAGAGGCCCAACAGAAGGGAAAGCGTATGCCGAGACAGGCTGTGGCCAGAAGGGGAGGTGAGTGGAGGAGAGGCAGGAGGTCTCTTTCCACCTGGCCTGGCCGAGCATGACCCTCCCTCCCAGACCTGGCACCCTCTCCCTCTTCCCCTCCCCCATGCTGCCCAAGGAGGCGGTAGCAGAGCAGTGCAGGGAGGAAGGAATTTTGGGGTCGGCAACGCTGGGATTGAATTTTGGCTTCCAAGGATTCCACACCCCATGAACCCAGATACTTGCTAGAGCCCATGGGGAAGGGGACCCCTCTGCCCCAAGACCCCAAGACAGTGGGGTCTTGCTTAAGTCAGTGAACCTGTCTTAGCCTGGTCTCCTCATTTATACAATGGGCATAATATGCCTCTGCCATAGCCCTGCTCTGAAGACTAAATCAGATAATGTACATAAAGCACGTGACATGGCACCTGGAGTAGAGTGAACAGTGCACGGAGCTTTTGCCGTTATTGTTCATCCTGAGTTCGAGCTTTACTGAGCGGATCGCTCCTGCCCAACCACACTAGGTCCTCTAAGTGTCCACCATTGAACACGCAGTTCCTTCTGCATAGGAAGTCTCCACTTCCCACCTCTCATGCCTTTAACCAATGGATGAGATCCTACTTACACTCTAAGTCTTGGTTCCAGAGTCGCCACCTCTGTGAAGCCTTCCTGATTCCTCCAGGCAGAGCCCTGTCATCTCTCCCCAGTTCCACTGTCAAGTTTATCACGTTGCGCTCTAACCATTGGCCAGTGAGACTCTCCCAGACCGTGAGCCCCTTGAGCACAAGGGCTCCAAACCTTTCAGCCTTGCATCCAGCACCTAGCATGCAGTAAGCACTTAATAAATGAAGGAAGGAAAGAAGGGATGCAGGTTGAACTAGAAATAAGTCATCATCAGTGACCCCAAACAGGCAGGTAATGGAGATGCTGGAACTACCTTTCGAACGTCGGCGCTGGGGTCACCGTCATTGCCGCGAAGCCCAGCTTCCCAGGAACAGAGTTCGTTTCCACTGTGTGTCCTGGAGAGGTCTGGAGCAGGCTGTGAGGATCCCCGAAATTCGTGCATGTTCCTTTTCTGATCCCCGCCACCACCCCTCCCCCGAAGTTGATTGGGTTATTTTGTACATCCTCGAACCAACTCCCACGAGAGCTGCGGGACGTGATGCAGATGAGAAAAGAAAGTCCATTTCAGAGGGAAGCCGCTGGATGACAGAAAACCCGGGAAAATTTAGCAGGGATCACATTTCAGGAACTGGAGCCTGAGCCAGCCCTGCCATGAGCTGGGGGCAGCAGCAGCCGGGAGTAAGGACAGGCCAGACAGGGTCTTCAGTGGCTAGGGCTTAAGTCCTGAATCGCCCATGATTAAAACCAGGAAAGACTTCGCTGTCTTGCACGAATTCCCAGCCATCCGAGGAGAGGGGAGTTTACTGGCTAAGTGCAGCTACAGAGATCATAAAGCTATAGCTTCAGATACACCCACTGCAAAGTGTTTCCCAAAGTGGGGTCTACGGAACACTCGTCTCAGGAGATGGTAGTGCGTTGACCAAAGGGCTTGTTCTAGTCAAATAAAAAATGCTGCATGGTATGTCGTCGTCTTTGATGTGATGCTCGTTAACGTAGCCATGCGTGTGGGTCCAGCATTAAGCACACATCTCTAACTCTGTTTCACCCTAAACTCATCTGCCTATGGCAAGCTCTCCACGATGCAACGAGATTGGACTACCAGAGCGAGTGGCCAGGCTGCTGACCTGCGAGCAGCCTTCTGCATTTCCCCGGGGAGTTTTGCAGATATTTTCTCTCGTTTATGATGCGAAGGACACTGGGAAACCTCCAGGGCTCTTCTAGACCTTCCAAGGGGAGGAAATACTGAAACCACAGGTTCTTGGGGAAGAAGGCTACGGCCAGCTCTCACTGAGTGTCCACAAGGCTCCCAGGTGAAGTGGAAAGAAGGATGTTTTGCTTTTTTTTATTTTTATTTTTTAGGTTGCCAGAAATTCACTCCAGAAAACCTGCGTCACAGTGGGTGGGGCACTGCTCTAGGTGCAGCCGTGGTCTGTGAGTTACAGCCTCTGGAAGACGTCTTCCAACCTTTGGTGCCTCTGAATGTTTAGTCGAAGCCACCTCGGGTACCTGAGTCCTTGGGCATCTTACTCATGGCCAGTTGATTCTCTTCCATGAAAACACCAAGGGGGTAACAGACCCCTATAACAGACTGGCTGGTGCAGGGACTCCTTTGGGAAGGAATGGGGCCGTTCACGGTCACTGGAATCTCGGGTTTTTATGAAGGTCAGGGGTCTGATCGTTGGCATCCCGGGCTGCAGGGCAGGAAGGGTGAGAGGACCCGATGCTGGAGCCTCCTCCCCCAAACCCAGCAGTTGACAGGCTTGCTACCCCTGGGACACAGGGGGCCACACTCATTCCTGTCCCAGCCCTGGGTGTGCCCGCCCTGGCTGAGCGAGGTGCGCTGAGGCTCCAGTTGGTTCTTTAACTCCCTGTTGTGGGTCGCTGCTGTTGCTCAAAGGAGGAGCAGGTCATCAGCCCGGTCAAATTTACCCCTTGCCTTTGGGCCTCTGAACTTGGTCCAGGGAGATCTCAAGGCAGCTCCTCCTGGGCACAGCAGTGAGGCTGCTGACCACGAACCCAAGGTCCAGGGCGCTGGGTCCACCCAGGAGGGGCATTCTGGACAGGCGCTGGCCCAGAGCCAAAGTGGCCTGCTCTGCCTGACCCATCTCTGCTCCGGTGCTGGCGTCACAGTCTAGGGTATCCTGCAATTGGGGTTCAGTCTCCAGCCCTTCGGCTGAATAAAGCAGCAAAGGGCCAGGCTGCTGATTTCCTCCCGACGGCTGGTGTGTTGGTGCGTCAGTACTGGCTGAAAACCCCAAGGGCTCCTGGCCGCCCGCCCTCCCTGGGAATGTGCTGGAAATTTACGAGCTGTGAGCGCATTCATGTTTACTTCTCAGAGACTGATGGCTTGTCCACGCAGCCACATCCAGGCCCTGATTCAGCGAACAGTCTGTTTATTTGGGAAAGTTTATCAAACCCAGACACAGGCTTTTCTGCTACTGAACTAGGACAGGTGGCCCTGGAGCGCTCTCCTTGGACCGGAAAGAGCTGGGGGTGCGATTCAGCAAGACCTTGCTTCAAACGTGGCTCTGCCACTCGCCAGCTATGTAGCTGTTTTCCTTCTTTCTGAAAGTAGAGATACTTTAATATTGGTGAGGAAAGGCATAGCGTATTTGGTAAGCCTGAACGCCACTAAATGTTGACTGTGGTTATTGTTACGGACTGCCGGACTCAATGACCTCATGTCCCACAATCAATTCTCAGTTAATATTTTATCTGGTAAAAATAGGATTGGAAACCTGTAAACAACAGATGATCAATGCACCCTGAAGCACAATGATACGTATTTCTGCCAATTCAAGGGTTGTCCTTTCTGGCTTGGTATCTCACACAAGTCCTTGCAAACTTGCAAGTTTAAATAACATAGGGAAAAATTTATGGGCAGAAGGATTACAGAATCCTCCCCAGTGCATGGTGGTGGCCAGCCCTTGTGACAAATGAAACATGGATATTGTCTGTAAGAAGAAAGTTTACATATGCCTCTATTAACTGTTCCATTACACAAACAACCTAAGTTAGTCCTAGCTACCTCTTCAACAATTTGCTGTTCCACCTTCCTAGAATGCTGTTCCATGACTCTGCAAGGCAGGCTCATTCCCATCCTGGTTCCTGTGTCACCTTCTCAGATATCTTCCCTTGCCACCCTGTAAATGGCCTCTATCTTATTGCCCTGCTCATGTGCCTAACAGCATTGTTGGGGACTTATTAATGGTGAATTGGTTCTTTCTTCCACATTATAAAATAAGGTCTGTATCTCTCATTTTTACTGCCATAGCCCCAGTGCTTAATACTGTGCCCTGACACACAGGAGGTCCTCTTGAGAGTGACTTTTGAATAAAATAATTATAAAATTATTATATGCTCATTATTTTATAAAATTGGGAACGACTATTGAAAAATAGAAAAATAGTCACCTGTCACTTCACCGCTCAAAGACAACTTTCTTTTTTACTGGCATGAATTTTTTAACCTAGTTTTAAACACACTATATTGACTTTTTAAAAATTTTTTAACATTTTAAAAATATTTAAATGAAATATGCAAACAAAAATTTTTGATCACATACAACATGATGTTTTGAAATAATGCATTGTGGAATACCTAAACTGACCTAATTATCATATGTATTACCTCACGTGCTTATTTTTTGTGGTGAGAACACTTAAAATCTACTCTTACAGCAATTTTCAGATATACAATATCTTAATTTCTTTCTTTCCAATTTGGATGCCCTTTATTTCTTCCTCTTGCTTAACTGTTCTGGCTAGGACTTCCAGTGCTATGTTGAGTACAAGTGGCGAGAGTGAACATCTCGGTCTTATTCCTGGTCTTAGAGGAAGAGCTTTTGAATGTTCATTGTTAAGTATGATGTTAGCTGTGGGTTTGTCATCTGTGGCTTTTGTTGAGTTGAGGTGTATTCCTTTTATACCTAAATTGCTGAGAATTTTTATCACGAAAGGAAGCTGAATTTTGTCAAATGCTCTTTCTGCATCTATTGAAATGATTGTAAAGTTTTTGTCCTTCCTTCTGTTACTGTGGTGTGTCTTATAGATTTGCGTATGTTGACCCATGCTTACCTCCCTGTGACAAATCCCACGTGATCACGGCGAATGATTCTTTTCATGTGCTGTTGGATCCTGTGTGCTAGGATTTTGTTGAGAATTTTTGCATCTATGTTCATCAGATTTGGGCCTATCATTTTCTTTCTTTTTTTTTTTTTGTAGTGTTTTTTTCTGGCTTTGGTAACAAGGTGTAATGCTGGCCATGTAAAATGATTTTGGAAGTATTCCCTCGTCTTTAATTTTTTTGGAAGAATTTGGGAAGGACTGGTATTCTTTTTAAAATGTTTGGTAGAATTCAGCAGTGAAGTCATCAGGTCCTGGGATTGTCTTTGATGGGAGACTTTTTATTGCCGATTCAATCTTCTTACTCATTGGTCTGCTCAGATTTTCTGTTTCTTCATGATTTAGTCCTGGTAGGGTCTATGTGTCCAAGAATTTATCCATTTCTTCTGGGTTATCCAGTTTGTGGGCAAATGATTCTTCATGGTAGTCTCTTAGAGTTATTTGTGTCTCTGTGATATCAGTGTAGTGTCTCCTCTTTTTTTATCTATTTTGAGTCTTCTTTTTTTCTTAGTGTAGCTAAAGGTTTGTCAATTTTACCTTTTAAAAAAACCAACTGTCTTATTTTTTTTCATATTTTTCTAGTATCTCTTTCAATTATTTCTGCTCTGATTTTATTATTTCCTTTCTTCTAATAACTCTTAGCTTAGTTTGTTTGTAGTTCCTTAAGAGATAACATTTCTTCTGCTTGAGCAATTCTGCTGTTGGTGTTTTCTATTGAAATTTTCGTTTCACTCATTGTATTTTTCAGCTCTAGAATTTGTGTTTGAATTTTTTAAATATAATTTCAATCTCTGTTAAATTTCTTCTTTTGGTCGTTTATTTTCCTGATTTGTTCAATTGTTTCTCTGTAAGGTTGGGGGGGGAGGTTGGTCCCTGAACTTCCTTAAAATAACTAAAATTCTTTGTCAGGCCATTCACAAATCTTCATTTCTTTAAAATCAATTACTGGCGCTTTATTCTTTTGGTGGTATCACGTGTCATTGATCTTAATCCTTGTGGCCATGGGTTGGTATCTGCATATTTGAGGAAGTAGAGACCTATTCCAGTCTCTGCAGACTGGCTTTGTTTGGGAAAGCCCTTCTGCAGTAGCCTGCCCAGAGATTCTGGGCAGGCCAGGTGGTGTGGTCCATGGATGAGTTTGCTGCTGGAGTCCTTGGGCAGGTTGGCCTGCTGTCTGGGTCAGCAGGGGGGCAAGCCTGGTATCTGGGTCCATGGAGTTAGGCCTGTAGCCTGAATCCACTAGGGTGGTTCTGTTGATTGGGTCTGTGGAAGCCATCCTAAACCCTAGGTCCACAGGGACTGACTTGGCACTGGGGTGAATCTTGAGCCTGGGTCTTTCGCGGCTGGCCAGGTACTGGGATGAGTGCTGAGCCTGGGTCCACGGGAACCAGCCTAGTTCTGGGGAAGGTGCAAAGCCTAAGTCCATGAGGGTTGGCCTGTGTTTGGAGCCATAGGGACCAGCCTAGAGGCTGGTGTATGGGCACTTGTCTGATGTTAGGCACATGAGAGCTGCATTTAAGGGGGCAGTCCTGAAGCCCAGGTCTGTGAGGGCTGGCCCAGTTCTGGGACATGCCTAAACCCTGGGTCTGCTGGAGCATAGCACTGAAGGTGCTAGCCTAGTGCCTAAGGCCAAGGGGTGCCAACCTGATGCTAGGGTGGGCCTGGGGCTCTGTGGACCAACCTGACTTGGGTCTGGTCTAGAACATGGGGTAAGCTGGAGGCTGGGGCCATGAGGACTGGCTTGGAGGCTGGGTCTGTGGGTGCTGGCCTGCTGACTAGGGCTACAGGGGCCTGCCTGGTGTTGGGGTGAACCTGAAGCCTGGAGCTATGACGGCCACCCCAGAGCTGGGGCTGGTCTAGATCCTGGGGCTACAGGGGTGGGCCTTTATGTTCAGTTCAGAGGTACCAGGCTGGAGTCTAAGGGGCCCTTCATGGCACTGGGCTTTTCTGGGGCAGGCCCAGTGGTAGGATCTGAGGCAAAGTCCAGGGCTCACTTCCCTCACCTTCTGCCAAGTGGAGAGTATCTCTCTCCATGCTGTGCTGCCTGGGGGAGAGGTGATGTGGGTCACGTAACACTGTTTTTCCTGCTCTCTTCAATGTGTCTTTTCTTATTTTTGTGCTACACCGTGATGCTGGGATTTCTCATCTGGTTTCCTAACCTCTTGTGAAGGTGTTTTTGTGGGTGGATAGTTGCTGAAATTGATTTTCTGCATGGGAAGTGAGTACTGCAAATTCCTATTTCACCATCTTGCTGATGTCTTATTTCTGACACCACACTGTGTCTTTTATGGTGAATTTTGCTGTTTGAAATTGACATTGCATGATAACGTTACAACCCAACAGTTCCATTATTCCTTACTTTATTAACCATGCTCCTTGAGTACTTGGGATGTTTCTAAATGCTTTAAAGGATGTTGAAGCAGTTTCTAAACTGCTTTAAAGGATGTTGAAGAATTTGACACACCACATTTTTCTTTATCAGGATTATTTCTTTAGAATTGACGCTTGAAAGCAAAATCACTAGATTGGAATTAACGAACATTTCTTAGAATTATGCTTTATGTTGCCAAACTGTTTTCTAAAAATGTACTGATTTAAGGTTTAATTTTTCATATTTTTTTATTTACCTAGAATGTACTTGAGTATAGTATGAAGTGAATATATAAATAAAACTTTTCCAAATAGCAAATCCATTATTCTCCCATATTATATTAAATACTTCTCTTTTCCCCCCACCCACCCCAATTTGTATTATCTCCTCCTTTGGAAGTGGACCTCTGTAGCTATGGGTTAGTACTCTAACACCATATAGTTTTTATTAAATTATAATATATTATGAGATAGGATATTCCTCTTTTAAAAAAATTTCTTGGCCAAAATTTTTAAAATAACAAGAGAAGGATTCCATAAAGATCTTAAAATAGAGTATGTAACCTACACAATTCCATACATATTTGAATGGATCAAAATCTATAGACTAATATTTGATTATTATAAAGTTATACTTTATTTTTTTTCTTTTACACATGGTCTCACTCTGTCACCTGGGCTAGAGTGCAGTGTTGTCGTCGTAGCTCACTACAGCCTTGAACTCCTGGGCTCAATTGAGCCTGTCTGCCCATTATTTTTCTTAAGTACATTCTTTTCTTTTTTGTCTGCGTCTGCTTGCTAGGGAATTAAATACTCTCTTGATGTTATCTTTCTCTTATTCCTAATCGGGGAATAAAGCCATAAAATTTTATGCTTCATTCTGGATTTAACCTATAAAAGTTGCATTTTCCTCTTCTTCTCATTACCTATCAAGAAAAATATGCACAGATGTTCGTAAGGGGGATAAACAAGGATGATCACTGTAGAATTGTTTATTGTGAGATTGAAAATGTAGAAATAACGTTAATGCCCATCCATAAGAGAATCGCTAGACAAACTACAGCCCATCCACCCCGTGTAATACTTTGTACGACTGAAAAGATGAAAGGGGGAAGATCTCCAACATCCCAAATTGGGTAAAAAAAAAAAAAAACAACAAAAAAACACGAAGTTTTAGCACCATTAATATGATACCATTCATACCCCAAAATGCCCCCATACCTGTATTTTTAAGGATCCATGTGTATGTGTAAAGGACTAGTCAAAGGTCTGCAAGAATCCTTACTGTTAGCACGGATGTCTCCGGGGAGGGATCTGGAATTCGCCGTGTAAAGGCAGCCGTGCTTTTAAGAGTCACGCTCTGTGAAAGGGCCGTGTTTCTCCCGCCTTCACCTTGGTGCCTAGCACCTTGCAGTTCCTTCCGAACATGCTCAGCACAAACGTGCTGCCCTACAGAGGGCCCCAGGGCAGTAGCAAGACATGGCACCCAGCTCCCAGGGAGATGTGCTAGGACTAAGTCCCCGTCCTGCAGGGATCACAGAGACTTTGCTGTTGCCATTTTAGGTAAGAAAAGCTATGCTCGGAAGAGAGAGGGTTAGACCAGAGGTGGATAGTGACTCGGAGCCCGGTCGTGAGTGGAATCTGGGCTTCCCGGCTACAAGTCAAGAGTTCCATCCCGTGGGCCAGGATGGGTTCCCGGCAGTGGGTTCTGTCAGGTGACAAGCCTGCTAAGGCTTTGGGACATCAAACGCAGACAAGTGCAGGGCTGGTTCGTGGCTGTGGGAGGGAGCAGTTGATTTACGCAGGGCAGAAAGCTCCCTCCCCTGGTGACGTGGTCTTCCCTGTGTTCTAGGGTGGGAGAAACCATTTACTGAGCGTTCGCTGTGTACCAGGCACTGTGCTAGGAGTTTTGGACACATTGTCTTATTAAATTCTGACCTTCAACTCGTATGGAAGGTTGTCCTGTTTTCCCTGTTTATAGATTATAAAAATGAAGCTCAGAAAGCTGGAGTCACTTGCCTAAGGCCCCGTGACAAGTGACGGAGCTCGAACTTGAAATCAGACCATCTGTCTTAAAAGGTGGTGCTCCCATGCTTGTAACTCCATGACAGCCTGTTTTACCTACAGGAATAGGTAAAATAAGGAGATTTAATTTGCAAAGCAGGGGCTGAGGGGCTGATTTCAGCAGCCCTAGGCTGCACGGGAGAGCACTCTCCTTACGGGACAGCCACCTTCCAACTGCTCTCACGAAAAACACGGGCAAACTGCATATTACAATAGCTGCCTGGGACATAGTGGTTTTAGTTACCAAAAAAATCAAACTAAAAACCACCCTCCCAGAGGACTGCCTTCTTACCCACTTCCATAATCCCACTCACGCGCAGTCTGGGTATTCAATTTAAAATGAATTAAGGAGGCAACTTCAGGAGGACGTCGGTCCCTGCTTTTAAAAGCCCACAGTTAATGAACATCAAATTCCATTCGAGTCTGTGAGAAGGGGACTTTTTGACTTGTAAGCTTTATACATCCTCCGTGGCCAGAGTCTCCTCTGCGCTGTGTCCACATCTGCGGGGAGGGTGTGCCCAGGGCTCAGAGTCCAGCCTGTGCCCCCCACTCATCCCAACGGGGCCCTCTGATGAACTTGAACCAGGGGCCCTGCCCACTGGCAGACTTCACTGACCAGTGGAAAAGCCAGGAGCCAGGCCTTGTCTTTTTTTTTTTTTAAGAATGATTCTTTTTATCATAGTAAAATACAAATAACATAAAACTTACCATCTTAACCAATTTTTTTTTTTTTTTTGCGACGGGGTCCCACTGTCACCGAGGCTGCAGCGGCACAATCGCAACTCACTGCAGCTCAAAAGCCTGGGCTTCAGTGATCCTCCCACCTCAGCCTCCTGAGTAGCTAGGACTACAGGTACGCCCTGCCACCCCTGGCTAATGTTTTTAAAGTATTTTTTGTAGAGACAGATCTTGCTATGTTGCCCAGCCTGGTCTTGAACTCCCGGTCTCAAGTGATCCTCCCGCCTCCCAAAGTGCTGGGCTGACAGATGTGAGCCACCGTGCCCAGCCCGCAGTAACCACTTCCAAGTGTGTTCACACTGCTACGCACCCAGCACCACCACGCAGCTTTCAGGCCTTATCTCTGACTCTCTAAGCATTTCCACCGCCTCGAATTCCTGCCGTCATCTGCTCAGCTTCTGCCCTGACAAATCGCCTTCCACATTTCCAGATGGTCCTTTGTGAACACAGGCTACAGCGTGGCCTGGCTGGGAGCTCCCTGCTCAAAGGGGTCAGGAGCTGCCTTCTGTGCCAGCTCCTAAAGCCACCTCCTCCCCTGGGCCCTGCGTCCCGCCCTCCCATCCATGTCAGGAGATGCTTTGGAACCATAGTTCCTTGGTTAGAACCCAGCCATTGCCTCCTTGGAAGCCATGTGTCCTTGAGCAGTCGACCAAACCTCAAGGAGCCTGTTCTCTCCTCCAAAAATTGGGCCACCAATGTCTGTTTTGATGATTGTGAGAATTTTAAAAAAGGCTTGTAAGGTCCTGGTCCTTGGAAGGCTGTCTGATGTTGACTGTCGTGCTCTGCTCTAGAAGACACCCTGACCTGCCGTCCCCCACCGTGGCCCCCTCTTCCTGCTTCCTCCTTTCCCAGCCCTTCTCTCCAGACATCTCCTCCTCTGCTCCCCTTCACTTGCTGCCCAGCAGGACCCCAGGAAGTTTGTCAGCCCAGGATGTGGCACAAAGTAGTCCGAACCCCAGTAAGCTTCAGTTTCTAACCTCTTTCCTTTGGCCGAGGCCGGCAGCAAATGCCCACTTAGATGTTGCGTCTTATAGTATGAAATGTGCAGAAAGAAATTTCCCAAAGTGCCAATTTACAGCCCACCAAGGGGAACGTGGAGCCTTCTCCGCTCAGGAGGACACGCTCTTATTCTGATAGTTGCCCAGTGTTTAATATGCAAACATAGGACATCTTTTCTATCTCTCCCCCCATAGTCAGTGAGACGAGACAGACAGTGGTTTGGGGGATTTGGAGAATAAATCACTTATTTTTAGAAGTCATTTGGGGGAAGACGACCATCTGGATGCTTTGAGAGCCTCAGAAACCAGGTAGACAAAACCAGATTGGGATAACCTTCCACGGGCTCCCGTGGGCCCACCATCTGCAATCGTAATCTTCTAGAAGGGAAAGGAATCTCTGGGTGATGTTCCCGTGCTTGGGGGCCAAATGCTGGTACGCCTGCCTTTGGTCGTGTCTGCTCCACCTTCAGAGGCAGCTGGAGGTCGCCGTGGGATAGGTGGTCCTCACTTAGCCCAGCTACTTTGACATCGTTACTTTTTCACAGGCACCTGGATTACAGCCACACTGAACTATTCGGTTCCCTGAACATGCCCCAGGCGTCGCCTCTGTGTCTTTATCCCTGATTCTTCTTCCTGGAATAGCACCCTCACCCCCACCTGTCTAAGTGGGACCCTCTCCACGGCCAATTAGATGCCACCTTCTTCACGAAGCCGTTCCTGGACCCCTCGAATGCAGCAATCCACCCCCTCCATGGTGCTTGGAACCTCCCTTTTGCATTTATCTTGCAGAAGCAAGCAATTAACACCAATTATGTTATAGTTTGTTATAAGATGCATGGGTGGGTTTTCCTCCGGTATGTGCATCCCAGTCATTGATATCCTCGATTTCTCTTCTCTGCACCAGGATGAGCTCCACGAAGGCAGCATCTGTGTTCGACTCCCCCGCCCCGGCTCCACGCCTGGATCATGGTGAGTACCCGGTACACTGTTATCTGTTACGCTTCGCAGGTCAGCACTGCCACCGTGAGCACGAGGCCTTGCACACACAACCTTCTTGGCCCTGTGTGTCTTTGCAAGTGTTGTAAGGACACCTGAACTCAGCACTGCCCCCCGCCCCTCCACCCACCCACGGAATGGCTTTCCCCTTGCACCGAAACCAGGGCCAAGCAGATTTTCCTTTTTTTTGGTGGATTAATGAAATGCTAGGTTTGCTGTGAGAATCATCTGTGAGCTCAGTTTTGTGCCTTGAAGGGGACGGGTTGCAGATGCTTTGGAACTGCAGGACCTCAATTTCAGCTTTAAGCCCCCCTGCTCGCATTAGAGTAGGCCAGGCCACCTTCTAAGTGGGTTTGTAGGACCCTTCCCCATCTCCCGGCAAGCTGTAGCTGAGACTAAGAGCTGGAATCCCACATTTCCAATTCTGTGTTAAGCCACCCTGCCATGGGGTGTGGTTTAGGATCCAGAGAGCATCGCATGGGGTGGGGGGGGGACTGCCACCCCTTTCCAGCAGAAACAAGCTTGTCATATTCTTCTGTTATGTTTGGGAAATTCTGTGCCTGTGGGTTGAAGGAGAAATCCTAGAATGCCTTCCGAAGAGAATATTCGTTGCCAAAACAGAATTTATAACTGCGTTGCCATGGCAGCCAGTATGTCACGTTTCCCTCAGCCTAAGAATATCTAAAGCCTGATGATTTGAGAATAGCCTAAGTGGAACGGCCAGGTGTGCTCCACACGGGGCCGGGGTTAAAATCCATTTTCTGGCTCCTAATCCACTGCCTTTCTATGGATCTCTGAAAATCCCTGCCTCTTACTCTAAATGTCGCCGTGGGGACGGGGGCTTTCAAACGGGAGCATCCATGCTGCAACACCCCCTTTTTTCCTCCCATCTGAGTACTAGCCAGGATGGCCCTCCTCAGCTTCCAGGGTTAGAGGGGATCAGGCAGGTTCGGGGGGTGTGGCCGTGGACTCCTTTCCTTCTGTGGTGTATATGAGTGCATGTGAGACTCTCCAAAACATGTGGTCAACTTGGGTCCCATGAGTTTGGGGGACAGTGAAAAAATGTAGGGAACAGAGAATAGTTAGAGACTCTCAACAAAGACTTGCAGTTCTGCAAAGTGAGAATGGCATGTGGCAGTGGTGAGCAGCCCTTGGGTGACACTGAGCACGGCTGTGGATGGTGGATTTAGCCTGAAGTTCCAGAAGCTTCTGTGTGCTGAAAGAGAGGGAGCCAATATCCTTCAGGGGGTGAAGGCAGAGATGTCCTGAATGAAGCATGTGGTCCCAGGAGAGCCCAGTTAGGGGGCAAAAAACCCTGGATCATGGGGGCTGCCCTTGGCAAGCAGGTGAGGGAAAGGGGAGTCCAGAGGGAGGCGCTGAGAGATCCAGCCCGTGGGACAGCTGTTCAGGTCCCCAAATGGGGTGTACGTTTGGCCTCTTTGGCTTATTATATCCAATAGGTAACCAATCGTAGTCAAAAAATATTCAAGATCTCTTTCCCTCCTTAGAATCCTTTGTGGCCCGCTAGTCATCAAGAACACTTTCAAAACCCAGACCCGTTGGATCACTTTTTGAGACACTGTAGGCAGCCTCTCACCCAGTGAGGGCACACCCTCTGTGGCTCCTCCAGCCGGTCTGCTGCCACCTGAATCCCAGGGCAGGATGGTCTGACCACACCAGGCATCCGGTCTTCTTTCCTTCCTTCCTTTATTTGTATATCTATGTATATTTATTTCAGCATATTATGGGGATACAAATGTTTAGGTTACATATATTGCCTTTGCCCTGCCTGAGTCAGAGCTTCAAGTGTGTCCATCCCCCGGACAGTGCACACTGCACCCATTAGGTGTGAATATACCCATCCCCTCCTCCCCCTCCCACCTGCCCGACACCGATGAATGTTGCTACTATATGTGCACATATGTGTTGATCAGTTAATGCCAATTTGATGGTGAGTACATGTGGTGCTTGTTTTTCCATGCTTGTGATACTTCACTTAGTAGAATGGGCTCCAGCTCTATCCAGGATAATACAAGAGATGTTAGATCACCATTGGTTTTTGTGGCTGAGTAGAACTCCACGGTGTGCATATACCACATTCTATTAATCCACTCATGTATTGATGGGCACTTCGGTTGTTTCCACATCTTTGCAATTGTGAATTGTGCTGCTATAAACATTTGAGTGCAGATGTCTTTTTTATAGAACGTCTTTTGTTCCTTTGGGTAGATGCCCAGCAATGGGATTGCTGGATCAAATGGTAGTTCTACTTGTATCTCTTTAAGGTATCTCCATATTGCTTTCCACAGAGGTTGTACTAGTTTGCAGTCCCACCTAGGGCCTGTTATGTTCTCTCCTAGATCTCAGAGGTTGGAAGCTTGGGAACTGTATTTCTGAGACTCCCCTGCCAGTGCGCTTCAGGATAGAGCTTAGAAGATGCATCTGTGCCAGGTTTGGAAAGTGGAGGCTGCAGCAAGCGTGTGGGCTTCAACAGATGAACCTGCAGCTCCTTTTGTGTTCCCTTGGCTGTTGTCAGCCGGGGCTGTGGGCATCTGTGACCGTTGGCAGTGGCTCTCTGCGTCTTACTGACCTCTGGATGGCAGCTACAACTTCCTGACTCCCTGGATTACAGCTTTGGTGGCAAACCTGAAAGCTGGCGGGGAATCCCCTGATATTGTGTCGTAGAGAGAGGGCTTCATCACCCTCCCAAAGTGCCACAGACGTTGCCTTAAATCTTAAGTAGTGATGATAAGAGTGACTTGGAATTGCTATGCCAACTTCTTTGGAGGTATCTTAAAAAAATGATCGTTCATCTGTTTTGCATTTAAAACTCATACATTTTGGATTTCACTTCCTTTCATTCGTTATTATGATAAGGAGTATTTACCAAGAGAAAGCAACTTGATTATAAACTGCTTGAGAGACTTGCTCCATGAATTATTCCGTTTCTCCTATTGGCCATCTTTCCCTCTTCCCTTGGCCTGCAAACATACAGAAGTTTCTACCATTCTATACATAACTCAATCCCTAAATAATAAGGCCTCTCTTGGCTTTGCTTTTCCTTTTACGACTACCTTTTCTAATTCATTTTCTTTTCATCCAAACTTTAAAAATAAATTCAGCCCCTTGAATTTCCAATGTTTGATAAAGTAGTCATAGGTTTTCTGCCTGAAAAGGAGGATTGTGGATCCAAAAAATCTGTGTTAAATAAAATGTAGGAGATTCCTTTCCTTGCCAGGGCTTTTAATGGGCTGATGAAGCTCCTACCTGTTGGACACCGAATTTGGTGTCTTGCGAATGCTTCAGACTGAGAACCCATTTGCTCTGTCCACGATCACTAAGGACCTCCTGTTGCTAAGATCAATGGGTAACAGGGTGTAGAGTTGTTTTCCGCAGAAGAAACTGACATTTAGAGTTGCCAGCCATTTCTATTTCTGGCGTGGGGACGCTGAGTCATCCTGAGGCAGACCTTCTTTTTTTGGCAGGAATCACTTGGGTGGCTCCTTTTGGTTAGAGATCAATAATGTTTCTGGGGTCAGCACCCTTAACTGTCCCCTGGCCAGGGCTGGGCCCGCGGTTGGATGGGCAGACTCTGTGCTTTCACCCACATCTAAAGCTTGCTGAGGTGGTCAAGGCACTTTGCCTAGAAGCCAAAAAGCTTTCTGGGCGGAAGGATATGGACTTCAACCCTTCTTTTTTGTTGTTTTGTCAGGGTCTTTGAAGGGGCTCAGAAAATAGCCCCTTTTCTTTCCTGCTGGAATTCTGAACAAATGAGAAATAAGACGAAATCAGACAAAGGCAGGGGGAAGACTGAAAAATTCCTTAATGACTGGTAAAGGCTTGGTTGGAGGGTGTGGCTTATCTGTTGAGGAGCTACAGCATTTTAGAGACTCAGCCACCCAGGCTGGCTGCTGCCCCACATCCTGGGCGGGGGAGACACACCCCTGTCTACCTTGCCCGTGTCATTTCTAGTCCCCCAGGGGTTGCCCCCATACACACCGTGGGTGTGTCTTCCTTGTGCTATCTGCCCTTCCTCACCTGCCTTCCTCCTCTCCTGCTCCCTGTCTTTTGCTTTGAGACTCAGCTCGGCTGAAACCTCCTCCAACCATTCTTCAGGTCGGGGTAGGCGGCCCATGTCTGTGTATCTGTGATAGCCTTGGCATGCTTTTATCACTGCACTTGTGACCTTGTATTTATGGGTGTGTTTTTTTCCATCTTTTCCTTGTTAGTCTATAAGCTTCTTATGGTGGGGGGAGAAATCATTGGTTTTTGGGGAAAAGCCCATGACTGTTATCTTTCCAGGTTCCTCTAAGTCTGATCTCTGACATTCAAAAGATCACTCTTTACTTTCCCTCCATTTATCACAGATAACCAATTTGTCGGTCATTTGTAACAATCGAATAATTCTTTTGCACACTATTTCCTTCAACAGATGCTTTTACAAAAACCCTTGATGATGATTTTTTGAAAAGCTGTAAAAATTACCTTTAAGGGTTTGGCAACTTTGAGGGTTTGAACTAAACGGGGAAGGACACTTGGCCAGTGGTTAAAAGACCAGGGCTTAGGTCCTGGCTCCAGCATCAACTGGCGACTTCACTTCTCTGAGCATCAGTGTCCTCATCTTTAGAACAGAGATAATGATGCTTGACTTGCTTGCTTTCTGAAATCACGAAGGTCGGCTGCGCTAGTGTATGCCAAGGTGATTTTGGGGATGTGGCACAAATGCAAAGTGCCACTGTTGAACTCTGCAAAGATACTAGCAGCACATGGGCGTTGGATCCAGACACACCTGGCTCTGAGTTCTGGATCTGTCACTGACTAGCTTGGCTTTGGTGACACTCAGCTCTTCTGGGTCCCCTCCTACCCCGTTCTGGGACCCCTCCCACTCAACTTCCTTCCCAGGCGCTCTGATTGCTGGAGTTCCCCAAGTCTTGGTCTGGGGCTCTACTCTCTGTCTACAGAGTCTCTCTAAAGTTGATCTTATCATTTCCATGCCTTTCAATACCGTCTACCTGCGGATGGCTCCAAAACTCACATCTGCAGATAGGACCCCTTCTTTTGCATGTCACACTGGTGTGTCCATCTGATCTGCCGCCTGAGATCACTGCTACGATGATCTGCAGGCAGATCAAACACGACTGTAGCAAAGCAGCTCTGACTGTGTCCCTGTCCTGCAAACCTGTGATGCCTTCCCCCTCATCCATCCCCCCTCTCTTCATTTGGCCTCCTTCAGGTCTCAGTAAGCTTAAATGCCACCTCCTCTAACCCCCTTGACTGGGGGATCCCTCACATATTATTCTCCATAACTCCACCCTACTCATTTCCTTCCCTGCACTCTTCTCATGGCGTCAAATGTCGTTTCCTGTTTACTTGACTGCTATTGGTTATCCTTTCTAGAATCTCAGCTCCACGCAGGTACCATGTCTCTCATTGGCCTTTCACTCCTAGGGCCATGCCAAGCGCTGGACCCACCGCATCTGCTCAGCAAATATTTGATGAACAAAGGAATGGAGACTCCGAAAAAGTTACCTAAGCTCATCTAGGCAATTAGGCCTATTCTATAATATTAAAAGGATTGGGTGAGACATAACTCACTTAGAAGAGCCTAGTCTAGTACCTGGCACATTGTAGGTGTTTAATAAATGTTACTTCCCTTTCTCATGTAGGGCTATCCATGGTAAGAACATAATATGCATTAAAAAGCTTTCAATCAAACCTGGTGTGAAGCACATCACATGGTTCTAAACTTAGCGTGCCAATTGCAGAACTTATTACAAATACACATGCACTGAACTGTACTCCCAGAGATGATGACTCAAATGACTTGTGTCCTGACGCACACCACAGTTTGAGGACTGGTGATGTGGAGTATACAATGAAAAGCAGTATCAGGGGCCTCCAGAAAAACAGAACTAACAGGAGAGACCGGGGGATGAGATGCATCAGACACGTCAGCAGGCTGGAAATTCAGGCAAGAGTTGATGTTGCAGTCTTGAGTCCAAATTCCACGGGGCAGCAGGCTGAAAACTCAGGTGGGGTTTCTATGCTGCAGGTTGAAGAAAATTCCTTCTACTTTGGGGAAACTCAGTCCTTACTCCCAAAGCCTTCAGCTGATTGGATAAGGCCCACCCACACACAAAGGAGGGTCAGCTAATTTACTCGAAGTCAACTGGCTGTAAATGTTAACCACATCTAAAATATATCTTCACGGCAGCATCTTAACTGGTATTTGACCAAACACTGGTCACCGTAACTGAGCCAAGCTGATACATAAAATTAACCAGCACACTGGGAAAATCTCTTAATCATCAACTTTAAAAAACTATACTGAGCATCTAAGTTTCCTTCAATTCTAGACCAGGTTTCAGAGAATCTGTAATGCAAAAGACTTATTATTTCCGGCCTCCCTCCGCACAAAAGTTTGTTACTGATTTATTTTTCTTTTTAGTCTTTCCTTCCTTATTCTTAAAAGATTCAATACTTTACAGGTGGGGAGAGGTTCTTAGTTAGGGGCTTTTTAACCATTACCCACTCATACAGGGAAGTCTAGAAAAATCCTCTCTCATCGAAATAGGGATATCTCTGTGTTATCTTCCCCCACCTCAGATGTTAATCACTTATTATTTCATTTAAAAGCCACGAAAACAAAACAAACCGATTTGGGAGCTCCTAGCACGTGCCATGCTGGATACTAGGGATACAATGACAAGCAAAACAAAGACACAATTGTTGGTGGCTTGGTTGTGATAGTAAACAAAGCAAAGGCACTTTACGAAACTGCAGAGGAAATGGGAAAAAAATAGGAGAAGAGACTCTCCAGATTCTAATATGTTTATAAGAAGCTGGAGAGATTTGTTTTAGGGGGCTAGAAAACATTGTTTCAGCAGGAAACAATTTGTGCCTAACAACTCTAGGTTTGCAGCTGGGCACCTGGCTCGCAACGCACCCGATGTGATTTTCCCAGCCTGCGACTGTTCGTTTTGTCCAGCAGATGGCGCCAAAGGACTGGTCGCTGCTGGGTTGCACCGGCTCCTCTTCGGAATATCAACTGACCAGACTCTGATAAACCAGCTCTCAAATTTGTGTGCTGAGAATCACCTGGGGCGCTTATTAAGCTGCGGACTCAACTCCAGGCCTTCTGGTTGAAGAGGCTGGGGATGCGCCCAGAATTTGCATCTTAAACAGTCATTTCAGGTGATTCAGATGCAGAAGATCTGAAGACCTCTCTTAGAGAAACGCTGCTCTAAGCAAAGGTAGATGGTCAATGGCAGAGGCCTTCGAACTCACTGTCCATTCATTCATTCATTCACTCTCTCCTGAACTCATTAATTCAACAAATATTTCTGATGCCCTAGCACTGTACTCAGTGGCGTGGGACATGGTAAGTACAGGGGACTCAGTTCCAGCCTGAAAGGAACTCACATCTAATGGCTGATATATATATATTAATACATCTCTGAATGCCAACACCAGGTCTGAAGTATTGAGTGTACCCAGTGAAGTCAGAGGGTGTGGCAGGGATTTGGAGGGAAGTCGTGTCAACGTGGGCTGGAGCGGGCAGGAGCTGTTTCGTGGAGGGGGTGGGACGTTGCCTGGGCCCTGACCGATGAGGAATGATCAGGATATTGGAGACAAGGAAGCAGCGTTAGCTTCGTATCATACTTACTAAGCAGGAACGTTATTAATATCCATAAGCCTGTGCTAAAGATAGCAGAGTAGCCAAGCTTGCCTGAGGATTAAAACTATAATCTCATTTAACTACCTTCAGAGGAGAAATAAAGGGTGAGAAGCCAAAAGTTCCCGCCCTACCAACATCATCTCCTGTGTTGTCAATATTCTGATGTCAATTTAACCATGTTTATGTTAATAAGTTGATAAATAGTAGGTTTTTTGGACATGACATGTTTATATATTATTGTTTTCCTCTCAGATCCATATGTATTTCATCCAGCTACTTCCAAAAAGTTAAAATGCTGACCATAAGACACAAGAAAGGGATAAACAATTAGCACCCTAAGAAGAATATTAGGACTGTTTGAGACCAAGAGAGGCAGATCAGTCTGATTAAAAGTCACTTCTTATTTAACAAAGAGCTGTGTATTCCTTAAGACTTCTGCGTAGATGTACTATTTTTCTTAGCTTCGTTTTGCCCATCTTGTTACACCGAAGAAATCCTAACCCAGCTACTTTGTTCTCCTTCCCAGCTCTTCTTGTCAGTATCCTACAAAGCATCAAATCTAAAATATTTAAGCCATTTTGTCACTGAATTTTCGCTGAACTTGCAGAGAGGCGGTGTAGTGTAGTGGCGCAGACTCTGGACCCAGTCAGTTGGGTTTTTAATCTTAGACCCATCACTTAATATCTGTAGGGCTTTCGTGAAGTTACTGAACCTTTCTGTGTCTTGGTTTCCTTATCTGTAAAGTAGACATAAAAGGATCATTAAAGATTTAATCCATCCCTATACATCCAAACACATAAAGCACTTCAATCTGCAAAATCTCAATCAATATTATTATTATTATTATCATTTTGAGACAGAGTCTGGCTCTGTTGCCCAGGCTAGAGTGCCGTGGCATCAGCCTAGCTCGCAGCAACCTCAAACTCCTGGGCTCAAGCGATCCTGCTGCCTCAGCCTCCCGAGTAGCTGGGACTACAGGCATGTGCCACCATGCCCGGCTAATTTTTCTATATATACATATTTTTTTTTTCAGTTGTTCAGATCATAGACACAGGGGTAGAGATGGGGTCTCGCTCTTGTTCAGGCTGGTCTCGAACTCCTGACCTTGAGCAATCCACCCGCCTCGGCCTCCCAGAGTGCTAGGATTATAGGCGTTAGCCGCTGCACCAGGCCTCAAATATTTTTTTGAAAAAAAACTTATTTAAAGGTACCGAAGAGTCACCAAAAACAGGCAGAAACTGGACAGGCACACCCTTGAAAGACAGCTACAGAAGGTTAGATTCATGAGTATGCAGCAGCCCCCTGCCTGAGGACACCACCGAATTTAAATCCATCTGGGGGGGGCAGAAATCCACAGATTTAACTGGCTTGAGGTATCAGAGGAAAATCTGGGGGTAGAAGAACAGCCAGAAAGTTAGAGATGAAATCTGGGAGGCAGGCAACTACAGAGGGGGCAAGCCCACAAAACCTACGCATAAAATCCACCTCAATCCTTGGCTGACCGATAACTTACATAAGGACGTGAGAGACCACAGGTGTTCGGTGAAAAAGCAGCAGCTGGAAGCTGAAAGAAATAACTGAAGCTGTCAGCTGCTGCCGAGCTAGTGCAAGGGACCAAGTTTGGAGTTTGAGTCCAGCCAAGTTAACTTGTCTGCTGAAGTAAAAATCCTGTTGAAAGAAATATGAAAAGATCTAGACAGAGCATCCACAACATATATTTAATAATGTCCAAGAATTAATCAAAAATCTCTAGACAGGTGGAAAAACAGGAAAATATAACCCATACCC
>CAUYSK010068613.1:0-108614 GCA_963575035.1 Avahi laniger | reverse complement strand
AAAATCCTTAAATTGTCTGTGGTGATTGCTTAACAAGAAAGTAAGTACATCGCCATCAAATTGATACTAACTGATGAACAGGAGGGTGCTCACACGGCAGTAATACTCTCCAGGGATTAGGAGGATGCGGGGGTAAACCCTCCACTAAATGACACGGGGAGCATTGCAGAGGGCAGGGCATGCCTCTAACCCTTGCTTGGGTAAAGCAAAGACATAAAATGTAACTGAAATGTTTACACCCTCATAATATCCTGAAATAAAAAAATAAATAAATAAATTTTCTAGCACAGAGGACCATACTTCTGGGATGATCAAAAATCAGTATTATCTTTAAATACTCTTTCAAGAGCTTGTGTAGACTAAGGGCCACATAAGCATACTGACGCATGATAAATGTTTAATAAATTTTAACTGAATGAAAGAACTCTGTGCCTGTTTCCAGGCCTGGTTTTGGATTTCTGTATAGATTTCTCACATTAATTTGTGACTAATTTTTAAAATTTCAATACCAAAATGATGTTCCAGTCTGTCCTAAGGAGATCAGGAAGTCAAGGGTTTAATATTTCCCCTGTTTTTTATGGGAATTTACCTTCTTGGTTGATTCTTTCCTCAGTTTACCAGTACATGTACAAAGAAAGCTTGCATTGTAATGTATCAAGAGCTATAACCCTACATGACACATTTATTTTTAACAGAACAATATAATCAATAGTAAATTGTTTCAACATTTGTAATATATGAATTATAACATTTAGTAATTAATGTTCTGAAAAGGGAGAAGCTCTTGGAAAATCTTGTATACTCTATTAACTTAGTATAATGGAGTAGTGGAGTAGGTATTTTTTAAATAGAAAACTTCAAATTAGCAAAATTTTTTGACAGAATTTTTCATTTTCTTTCACCAATCTGAAATTGGCTTGATTTTCTCTTGTTAGCTTAGTATCATTTAATTTCAATGACCATATACATTTCCTGAATAGGCATTTATCAAAGCAGGACACATTGCTTATAGGAAACATATGGTACATATTACTTGAAACAAAATGATTTATATTTATCTTCAAATACTTGAGATTAATCTTTGTAGTAGATTTACATATACCATAGACTAGTGTCAAAATGGTATGTCAAGTTGAGACACTGTTGTTAATAAAGAGTTAATAAAGAGTCTATTTCTGCGGAATCACAGCATAAGTGCACAACAAGAAAAACAAATTTACACATTTAAAAGCAAATTTCTCATTCTTTATGAAAATACTCAAGACATTACTCCAGTTCTGGAAATGCTTGGTGAGTAACTAAAAGAATGTTATATAATAGTCTTAAAAATTGCATTATATCACTTTATGCATATATGTAATCAAACTCATTTTACCTTAGCTAGAATTACTTTTGCTATGTTTACAAGTTGCAGTAAGAAAATATATGTATTATTTTTTACATGTTTTCTAAAATTATGTACTATTAATGTTATTTATCTTTTTAATTGCTGACTGCATTTTTAAATGACTTGTGAACTAAAGTTGTAAACGCATGTTGAAATGCTGTTTCAATTTTATTCTCTTATATTTTCCCTCAGATCCTTCCTGGAAAATGACATCTCAATTGCTTGCTGTTGTCTCAAAACAGAATTTTATATTTTCTATTGCTCTTTTACATATAGAAAAAGTCATTCTTGATAACTATGGCTTTTGAAAGATGCAAATTGTGACTAATTTGTAATTTACTAATCTTAACATCACAATAAGAAAATAATCTCTCTTCTCTCAACTACTTTAGCCACTATGGAAATCATAGCAATCATTTTAACAAATTTTCTGACCTGCCAGAGCTTTGTATAGAATCCTAAATTTGTATAGATCAACTTTTCTTTTTTATTCATCCACTCTGAATCAGTCGCTTAATTACTCAAGCCTCCTTGTTTCATTTTAGAAATATGTGGTTAAATTATATGTAGTTAAACTTTTATGTTACAGTACATAAAAATATACAGTTAAATTTATGTACATTTTGAACATGGATAACATGTTATATATGATGCAAATTACAAGATAAGTAAATATGTCCTTAAATTTCTAACATATTCTTAGACCAAAAATCATATAACTTCAACATAATATGACGCTTAAAAATAGAAGTATTGACAAGCTTAAAGAAAAGCTTCATAGTAAGTTATATCTATAAGTGGATTAATAAAATGTGATACATATATACCACAAAGTTCTACTTAGCCACAAAAAACAATGGTGATCTAGCACTTCTTGTATTATCCTGGATAGAGCTGGAGCCCATTGTACTAAGTGAAATATCACAAGAATGGGAAAACAAGCACCACATGTACTCACCGTCAAATTGGTATTAACTAACTTGACTGACCAACACTTAAGTGCACATATAGCAGTAACATTCATCAGGTGTCGGGCAGGTGGAGACGGGGGAGGAAGGGCTGGGTACATACACACCTAATGGGTGTAGTGCTGCAGTGCGCACCATCTGGGGGATGGACACGCTTGAAGCTCTGTCTCGGGTGGGGCGGGGGCAATGTAAGTAACCTAAACTTTTTTACTTTTTTAGTAATATGCTAAAATAAAATAAATAAATAAAGCCTTCTTTCAATTGACTGAATAGATAAATAAATAAATTTGTAAGAGATATTTAACAATGTAATGTTGGACAAGGTTTCCATGAAGGAAGATGAACATTAAGAAGGACAAAGAGTGTCCATCAACTAATTAGATTTTTAAAATATGGTATATACATGTAATGAAATATATTTCAGCCTTAAAAGTAATGAAGTGCTGATACATACTATGACATGGATGAACTTGGCAACCATTGTGTTAAGGGAAAAAAGCCAAATTCGAAAAGTCACATATGGTATGACACCACTTGTATGAAATATCTAAAATAGACAAATCCAGAGACAGAGAGTGTATTAGTGGCTGCCAGGGCCTGGGGCAGTGGTAAATGGGGAATGACTTATTAATGGGCATGGGGTTTCACTTTGAGGTAGTGAAAAGGTTCTATTATTAGATAAGAGAGATGATATCACAACATTATAGATATACTAAAAGGCATATCCAATTGTATGCTTTAAAATGGTTAAAATGATGAAGTATATATCGCGTTAATTTTACTTCAGTTAAAAAAGAGAGTCATAGAAGTGTGAAATAGTGTGATATATTTTTACTTGATTATAATACAGTCAATGGCATAAAATAATCATATTTCCTGGCATTCAATATATCAAAAATGTTTGTTGAATAAATTAATAAATAAGGTAAAGGAAAATTTTGAAGGATATTACCATTGCCAGCTTCATTAAGGAGCTTCAGCTACATCTTATAAATGACCATGTGCCAATGAAAACCTATAATCTAGAAAGTGGTATTTATAAATTTAATACTTTGGTATATTAACTGTCATTAGAAAAGTCTTTGGAAGAGTCTTTGGAAAAGTACAAATGTGAAGCACCAATCTGGTCAAGAGATGATGAAGTTTTGAACTAGAACAGAGGCCACTGGGTTGTAGAGGAAAGTGGAATTTACATTCTCGGAAATTATCTGTAAGAATCAGTGGCTTATCCAATATTATATGCAAACACTGAGTTACAGTAGTCACTGTCTTCAAGAATAGTACTGCTAATAAAGAATATCCAGTTTGATATTGTAAAATATATTAAAAAGAGTAAAAAATTACTGATGTTTGTAGAATTTTACACATGTATATATTTATAGATTGTATATACTGTTATATTAATATATTGTTTTACATATATAATATTTACCTATGTTTAGATATCTCCTTGCTAATATATAGATTAAAATGCAACAAACAGAAATTATCAACTTTCAATTGATGAGAATATTACAGTTTAGGGTAATAAATTAACTTTTACCAGGTCACTCAGTCAGAAAGATAATTAACACCACCATTTATTTCTATTTTTATTTCAGGTGTTTTTATGTTTTTTTCCAATGCATTTTCATTGGACTTTTCTGGCAAACATGAATAGAAGAATGAGTAAATTTGAAAATATCAGGTGCTCCCTAGGTGAACAGAAGAGGTAAAAGAGAGTTAGCAAAAAATCATATTAAATCAACTGTGATACTCTGAAAGAATTGATGCACTTCCCAGTGTTAGCAATATACACCTCTTGCACTGCTAAAATTAGAATTACTGTCTGAAAAAATATATTGAATAACCATTCAAATTATAAATATGGTATCTGTCTGGGCATCAGCACACAAATGGAAAGCTAAAGAAATCTTATTCAACTTTATTAGATACATTTTTTACTCAAGATGAAGTCTCTATGACTCTGTATACTGTAATTCACATTTGAAACAGCTGCACTTTGCCTTTTTTACAAAACAAACTATCAGACGACAGTGATAACAAAATAAGAGATGGTGAATACATCATCTTCTACAAAAGAGAGTCAATTACTCCTGGATTTATATATGAAAAAAGTATGAAAAGGATAACATCTTTCATTTTCCAAACCAGCTAAGGAAAACAATTGCTTGAAAAACTTACTCTGTTTTGATAAACAGAAAGTAAAATTTCCAATCAAGACACTGCTTTAACTATTTATAAATACATTTTCACTTGTAGGACCAGACATAAATTTTATAATAAATACTCATTTAATTCACTAAAATATATTATAATGTTATAACTAAATTCTATGCAAATATTTATATGTAATTAATTTATAAAGATTTTCAATTGAATGTATAAATTATTCTATATGATCTGGTTTTATTTCTATTATTAAAATAAGGTACATGCTTTGATTTTTAATTTGTGCAACCTTATGCCCATAGTGTTAGATTAAAGAGAACATAGAATTATTGTCTGGGGCAACTTTAGAGATTGGCTAACACTCGTTTTCTTACCTACACTCTTATTGTAAGTGTTAGAAATATGTTGAATAATGTTTGTCTAGCTAATCTTTGTATTTCACACATGCGTTCTGTATGTTGATGAATCAATGTATTTATCATTACCAAAATCTACCTGAAGTCACATTGTCCGCTATTTACTCTGCAGTACCATGCAAAAATGTTGACATTTTGATAGGTGATAGACACATACATACACACATATATTCACAGAGTCATGTATCACTTAAATGACAGGGATGCATTCTGAAAAATGCATTGTACAGACATCATAGAGTATACTTACACAAACCTAGATGGTATAGACTATTACACACCTGCACTATATGGTATAGCCTATTGTTCCTAGGCTACAAACCTATACAACATGGTACTCTACTGCATAATATAGGCAAGTGATACAATGGTATTTATGTATCTAAATATATCTAAATATAGAAAAGGTACAGTGAATATATGCTATTAAAATTTTACCAGATCATCTTCCACTATGCAGTCCATCATTGATCCAAGCATCATTATGTAGCACATGACTCTCTCTCTCTGTATATATATATGTGGATACGCACACTATATGCATATAAACTATATATATGCTATATATATAATTTGTAGGCAATGTATACATTCATAGGCAATATATATATTTTTAAAAATAAACAAATGAAAATGATATGCTATATTTATTATTAATAAATGTAGGAATCAATATTCAGTTAATATGAGTATAGTTTTAATAGTTATTAATCATAAACTAATGTTAAACATATAAATAGAATATTATTTGCATATATGCTCAAGCAGTGGCCCACAGTAAAAGGAAGATGTACCTAGTATGTGCAACAATGGTGGATTATATTATTTGATCAACATTTCTGTTAAATTCTTGCTTGTGAGGGTGTGTAGAGATAGGAACACTCTGACATTGCTGGTGGGACTGCAAATTAGTGCAACGTCTTTGGAAAAGAATTTGGAGATACCTCAAAGAGCTGCAAGTAGAACTACTATGTGATCCAACAATAGCACTATTAGGCATTTACCCAAAGGAACAAAAGTCATTCTATAATAAAGACATCTGCACTCGAATGTTTATGGCAGCACAATTCACTATTGCAAGGACGTGGAAACAACCCAAGTGCCCATCAATCCATGAGTTGATTAATAAAATATGGTCTCTGTATACAATGAAATACTACTCAATTATAAAAAACGATGGTGATCTAGCGCCTCTTATATTTTCCTGGATAGAGCTTGAGTTCATCCTCCAAAGTGAGGTATCACAAGAATGGAAGAACAGGCACCACATGTACCCGCCATCAAACTGGCACTGACTGATCAACACTAAGGTGCTCACACAGTAGTAACATTCTTTGTGGGTGGGAGGGTTAGGAGTGAGTAAACTCACAACAATGGACGCGGTGAGTGTTGCAGGGGGGGGAGGACACGTCTCAAATCATGGTTGGGATGTGGCAAAGTCATAATATGTAACCAAAATGTTTGTACTCCCATAATTTACTGAAATAAAAAAAAAATTATAAAAAAAATTCCTGATGGTAGGTCCCAAAAGTAATAGATTTTTTCATAATATTATATGTACTTTATAAACTTTTTGATTTACAAATATTACAAGTAACTGTTTTATTGGAAAATGTTTAGTGATACCTAAACAAGAGATCACACATGTGCTGGGGTCCAATTATGCAAATACACGAGACTTTAGTAACATTTTTGTGTAATAATATATCTACCGTAATTCTTACTAATTTGGAAATTATCTTAGTTTTTGTATGTACATCTCTGTTCTTTTCATTAGGCTGGGAAATGCTGTATTCTTTAGCCATTAATTAAAAATTTAATTTTCAAGTTTCAATATTCTTTTGGATATCAATGAACTACTCAACATACCAATAGATGTTTCTTCTATATAAGATAATTAAAAGGACATGATATTCTTCTTCCTATGCAAATGAAACCATAAATTTTTGCAGAAGCTCCTATTTATGTAAGATTTGCGCTAGTGAAGGAAGGTATGGAGAGATATGAGACAGGTAAGACTTAACATTTGAAGCCAAAAATTCAACCAATAAAATTTAATTTATTCTACTCATGTGCCAGAAATTATTCATGCTGAGAAAAATCACGTTTATTCTATAATAACTGTGTTCTATATCATTTTACTAAAGCTATTCACTTTTTCAAATGCCTCTTTTGTATTAAAACAGTTGGGTGGTATTAGACAGTTATTAGGTCGACAGCTATACACAGTATTCAAAAGGCAAAACAAGCTGAGAGCTCAGAAAGGATGGATATCATAAGCTTTAATTGAGAAATAGTTAAGTGATTTGGAAAGATCGTTTTAAGAAAGATTAATTGCAACCTTAATTCACCATAATTAATGAGAAAGTTACTTGACATTATAAATAAAGAGAGGATATTTTCTAGAAAATTTGTTTTTGCATGTATTCTAATAAGGTTCTGGTCTGATACTCTTCAAGATTAGAAACAGTAAGTGGATTAAAAATATAGAGCTAAGAAAGGTAGATTGCCATCTTTACACTGGCTTCACAATTAAGTTAAGCAAGACATTCCATATTTAGAAATCCATGCTAACTTCTTAATATTTTTAGATGCTACTAGTTATAGAATAAGAAACAGAAGAAACTCAGAAAATGCCATAATGGCATTTTAGAAATTGGATTGTCTAGAAAGAGAAATTATGTGTACTGCAACTATTTTTGACAGAATGTTTTGTGTGCACAAATTTAAAAATAAAGAGAAAAGCATAATCTTTCATGGATAACATATATGAAGGGCTTGGAAGTGATACATTTAAAATCATCCCATGTCATAAATTACAGAGAACAGACTGGGTTTACGATCTTTTGTATTATCAAGAAAAATGAGCTTAAGATGATTTATTTCTTCTTTCATTTTAATATGTGAAATCTTCATCATGGTGCGAATTGGCTGTATGTGGGAACATAGCACTATGTCACTCTTAGCAATGTAGGATTATTGCCAGCAACTAGTGAGAAAGGAGAGATAAATAACAAACACAGGATTCATTATGGACATTTGTTTATTGTTTTTAATCAAAAAGTCCAAAAATGTGTATTTTGCTCAATAAGTATTATTTGGTCTTTGGATGTCTGAATTTTGTCCAGATGGTAAATACCTTATTTTTATTTTTGTGTCTAAGACAATGTGCTCAGAATACCTACAGGTATGTCGCTAGACTTGACTTTTCACACAATATCTACCCCTAAACGCACCCTTGAATTTTTAAAATAACAGGATGAAAAGACACAGGTAAAGATAGGTTATATATATATATGTATATACACACACACACACACACATATATGTATATACACATGTATATATATCAAACAATGCAGACACATACACACACATACACACAAAATTGCTTGCTTTATGAACAAAGAGATATCTATTTTAACTAATTGATTTTCTTTTCATCTATCCACCCATTATACAGCTGAGTTTACACCAAGGATCAGATTGACAAATTAAACTTACACACATTGAGCTTGATTAAATAATGTCAAGGCAATCAAAAGACTCAGATGAAGCAGAAAGAGATCTGCGAGCTAAAGGGTAATTTCCTAAATTCATTCATGAGATTTGACCCTGTGAGTTAAAATAGACATGGTCTCTCTATGGGAAGTTCAAGGGATCATTAACATAAAGGGAAAATTTAAATACTGAAATTGCCATTTTGTTTCCCCAGAGAGCTGCATAGCCTTTATTACATGACATGGTGATATTTTCTAGGGAACCAGAATTTACAGGTACTGGGTCGCATTTGCTGCAGGGGATCTTTATTCAAAGGCATCTTCTTAAAGTCAGAGATGAGGTTACTTTCTCCTACCAAATAGTAATGAGTTATTTATTTACCCAGGCGTCTGTCAACCCATACCTGAAGGGAATGCGTAGATTCTAAACCAGCTGCTTTAACTCATTTCTCCCAGTAGTAGTCTTCCAACTATCCAACAATCAATCCATTCATCAAATAATACAGTTTTCAATGAGTTATTAATGGATTTGTAACATATTCTCTACTATAGAGGTGCATACTATCAAATATAAATTTTTAATTTAGTGTTCTTATTCCTTGATCTTTATAAAAAGTAATTTAAGAGCCTCCTACTCACCATTTCATCTCCACTATCTAACACATGTCAATCACATAAAAGCCATTTAATTTATTTGAACAAGGAATGAGCAAAACCTTATTTAAATGTATAAAAGCATATAATTATGATCAAATTAAAGGTTAAGGAGACAATATATGGCAGGTGAGAAATATTGTCAGGTATAGTGTATACTAGTGTATTGCTAGTGTTCTATTGCTAGTATATCAGCAATAGAAAATATTTCGGAGGAATGTGCTACATGGTGGTCCAAAGAAAATAAAATGCTAAAATAATTCATTATAGTCCTTATTGTAAAAGTTGAGTCTATAAGCTAGCTCATCAAAGACAAACATAATATAATAAATTAGTAAAAATTTGCTGTGTAAAATATTATATGTAATTATTTTCCACTTAGATTTGATAGGTTTAAATGTGTAATACAATCAGCTTTTCTATTTATTATCATTGTTGTCTATGACTCACACATATACATTTTATGGAACAGGCCAATGATGCTCATAATGTCTCAGCAAATTTTTTTTCCTATTTCTTTTTATTTCAGCATATTATGTGGGTACAGATGTTTAGGTTACCTATATCGCCATTGCCTCACCCGAGTTAGAGTTTCAAGGGTGTCCATCCCCCAGATGGTGCATACCACATCCATTAGGTGTTGATATATCTATCCCTTCCTCTCTCCTCCCACCTGCCTGACATCCGATGAATGTTACTATTACATGTGCACGTAAGTGTTGATAACTTAATACCAATTTGATGGTGAGTACATGTGGTGCTTGTTTTTTCATTCCTGTGATAACTTCACTTAGTAGAATGGGCTTCAGCTCTATCCAGGATAATACAAGAAGTGCTAAAGCACCACTGTTTTTTGTGGCTGAGCAGAACTTCATGGTATACATACACCACATTTTATTAATTCACCTATGTATCGATGGACACTTGGGTTGTTTCCACATCTTTGCAATTGTGAATTGTCCTGTTATAAACATTCTAGTGCAGAAGTTTTATAGAATGCCTTTTTTCCTTTGGGTAAATGCCCAGTAATGGGATTTCTGGATCAAACGGTAGTTCTATTTGTAGCTCTTTGAGGTATCTCCATATTACTTTCCACAGAGGTTGCACTAGTTTGCAGTCCCACCAGCAGTGTATGAGTGTTCCTATCTCTCCACATCCACATCAACATTTATCGTTTAGGGACTTTTTGATAAAGGACATTCTCACTGGAGTTAAGTGATATGCCATTGTGGTTTTGATTTGTATTTCCCTGATAATTAGAAATGTTGAGAAAATTTTATAAGTAATATTGTAAGTGAGAGTGGGAGCCAGAACTCAAATATTATGAAATTCCTATGTTCTTCCCACTATACCACACTGACACTCATAAAAATATGGCCATCACATACTGGCTAAAATGTTTCCTGTGTCTTCTTATATTGTATATGTCCTCTGTCACTACTGATAATGCATTACACAAATAATATGGACAAGAATAACTATTATAAAGTTGTTTAAATTATAATAAAATTACTAATTTATACTGGTTGCGATTTTGTTTTAGAAAATTCAGGATTTGCTTTAGAAATGTCTATCCCTTTTGGCAGCAGCATACCTTACAATTCTGAAGTATTCAAAAGAAGTGACACAGAAAATCACACTTCCCTGTTAATAAAATTCCATTTTCAAAATAAAGAATTCTATAGTTGTGCAAATATTTTCCACTTAAAGGGTCCATTTCAAAAATTACTTCATAACAATGGCAAAGTAAACTATTATCACATATTTAAAATATATATTTTATAAATATATAAAAAAATGATCAGTGTCACTAAACCTCAAGGAAATGCACTGTAAAACCACAATAAGATATCACTTCACACCTATCAGAATGGCTATTATCGGAAAGACAAAAGATAAGTGTTGGCAAGAATGTGGATAAAAGGGAACCCTTCTACACTGTTGGTTAGAATGTAAATTATCACAGCCATTATGGAAAAGTTTGAAGTTTCCTCAAAAAATTAAATATAAAACTAAAATATGAGCCATAAATCTCACTTCTTGGTATATACTCAAATGAAATGAAATAAGTATGTTGAAGAGATGTCTGTACTCCCTTGTTCATTACTACATTATATATAATAGCCAAGATATGGAATCAATCTGTGTTCCTCAGTGGATGATTGGACAAAGAAAATTCATTGCATATATACAGTGGAATACTATTGAATCTTAAAAAAGAAGGAAATTCTGTCATTTGCAACAACACAGATGGATCTAGAGGACATTATACTAAGTGAAAAAGTCAAGCACAGAAAGGCAAATACTGCATAATCACATATGTGGAATGTAAAAATGTTTATGCAGAAAGTATTAATAGAATGGTGGTTACCAGGGACTGGAAGAGTGGGGGATGGGAAATGTTAATCAAAGGGTACAAAGTTTGAGTCAGACCGGAAAAATAAGTTCTGAAGATCTATTGTACAACATGGTGACTATTGTTAAAAGTAACATATTGTATAGTTAAAAATTGCTAAGACATCTTAAATGTTTTAAGATCTTAAATATTTAAGACCTTAAATGTTTTCACCATAATAAATTGATAAGTATATGAGGTGATAAGTATATTAGATTGGTTTAATAATTTCACGATGTATACATGTATCAAAACATTACATTGTACAACATAAATATATACATTTTTATTTGTCAGTTATACCTTAATAAAGCTGGGAAAACAGATAAATAAGTGTTAAAAATTAAAATGTATGTCTTTGAAAGATAAAATTCATATGATTGCTACATTTGTCTTACTCTACCCTGAAGAGATGACATTTAATGAAAGAAATACAAAGTTTAAAAGTAACTTGTAATTTGAATACATTTACTTTTCTTAAACACACTATTATGAGCTTTTGATAGAGAAGCAGAAATAGAAGTGTCAGTCAGAAAGTTCTATCAAAAGCTAGTGAAAGGATTCTGAAGAAGTCATCAGAAGGAATATTTTCCTGAGCTACCTGTGCCGAGTGCTGTGCTTGATTGTGGGTATAACAGTGAATAAAGTGTAATATCTGCCCAAAGAGTTATCTGGTGTGTAAAGAAAATACTTGGGGATGGGAAGATTGTTCATATGTGTAAGGTTATTTAAATCATTTCTTAAGCAATGCAAATGTGGTCAAATACACACATGCATGCATATGTATATACATACATACGTATCTACACACATACCAGCATTGCTAGAAACATTTTCTCATTTCATCCAGTTACAAGGTTGCTATTTCTAGAAAGATAGCCTTTTGTGTGATATGTTTGCAATAAGCTATTAACAACTTAAGAAATTTTACAGTTCATACTTTAACTTATTCAGTGCATCACTTTGAGTCTCTTTACTCATATTCTCAGGCTAAATTAATGGCTCCCTTTTCAATTTCCATAGGATTTAGGATGTACTTTATTATTTTATTTTTCATAGCTTCATAATAGGTAATGGCATCTCTTTTTAATAACAAATTAAAAAGAGTGACAATGATGGAAAGTTTGTAACTAAAGCAGTCAACAAGGTCTTACCTTAATTAATTGCCTTTATTAATTTACTCTGGTTAAGTGTCTTTTTTTTATCTTTTCACATCCCAAAATTTATTGTTATCAGTTTCCTCGGGTTAAAGTAAATTCAAACAAATTGACTTATGATGACCCATCTTACAGAAGATTGATGCATAAATTAGATCATCCAATTAATTAATTTATAGTGTAAAGATAAATTTCACTATTTGGAATAGAAAATATTCAAGCTAAGCCATATTTATTGTTTGGTGAGCACAAAATCAGTCAGGACTGATTCTCTCCTTCTAGGTTTCAATAGGATAATGACATGAGGGATACATTGACTGGTATGCTGGCTGCAAATAATTGGTTTTCCCTCTCAAATTTTTCAAGCTAAACATTTTTCCCTATGTATGTTAGAAGATTAACAGTTGCACTTCATAAACCTCTGTCTGCTTTCCTCCATCTGATTTGAAAGTTCCTAGGCTTTAAGGCTCATTTGCATTGTTTTGTCCAAGTTGTGTTGACTTTATCTTTTAACCTTTGGAATTCTGCACATAAACTTGGTATTTGGTATATACAACAAAATTCAAACATCTTAAGTGCACATTACCTGAGTTTCGATCCACGCATATACCTGTATAACCTAAATACCTATAATGACAAGAAACATTCCCATTATTCCATAAAGTTCTTTCATGTCCTTTCCCAATCAATTTTCTCATTACAAATAACATTATTATAATTTTTATGTACCATAACTTAATTTTTCCTGTTCTAGGAATTCAAAAATCATGCAGTGTATATTCTTTTGTGTAATGTTTATTTCATTCAGCTTAATATTTCTCTGATCCACCTTGTTGATGGACATACTACTATTTAATTCTTATATTTGCAGAGTATTGTTCCATTGTATATATATATATGACAGTTTGCTGGTCTATTCTGTTAATTATGGACACCCTGGGTGTCTCTAGTTTGGCACTCTTTTCAATAAAGCTCTTATGAATATTTCTGTGTTCTTTTTATGAGTATATCTTTTCATTCTTTTAGTAAACTTTAGCTAGGAGTAAAAATGTCAGGTTTTAGGGTAAATATTTAATTTCATAAGACATTGTAAGGAGACATCTGGTTTCAGATTCAACAAAAAAAGAAGTTGTCAGACTTTTTCCAAAGTAGTTTTATAATTTTGCAGTCCCACCAGTATTGCTATAAAACATCAAGATTGGTGATACATTCTTTTTAATTTAGACATTGTGGCAGATGTTTACTGTTTTATCATTGTGGTTTTAATTTTCATTTTCTTGATAATTATTGAAGTTCAGTACTTTTTAATAAGATTATTGTTCACTAATATATCTTGTGTTTTAAGTGTCTTATGTTTTCTATTTAATTGAGTTGTTTGTTTCACTTATTATTGGGCTGTAAGAAGTCTTATATCATGGATATTGTACTTTTGTTAGATGTATGTTTTGAAACTATTTTCTTCTAGTCTGTGCCTTGTTCATTTATTTTCTTAGCATTGCTTTTAATGAACAAAAGTTTACCTTCTTGTCGAATTTACTGGTTTTTTCTTTTATTGTTATTGCTTTCTGTGAATTATGAAGCCTTTATCTCCAGATCATGAGCATGTTATCTTATGCTTTCTTCTGAAAGCTTTATGAGTTCAATAGCTAGAATACACATGAGTTTGATTCTATTTTTTGCCCCATTTCTTGCCTCTTTGCATATCTAGTAATTATCTTGAAATTTATTTTTTAGGTTCACAGTAAATTGAGCATAAGGTACAAAGAGTTCCTACATGCCTCCTTGCCTTACACATGCATAGCTTCCTCCATGTCAGCATCCCCTACCAGAGTGGAAATTTGTAACAACTGATGAATCTGCAATAATACTTCATTATCATTCAAAGTCCGTAGTTTACATTAGGGTTCACTCTTGGCATACATTCTATGGGTTTGGACAATTATATAGTGACATATATCTACCTTTAATAGTATTACACAGAGTAGTTTCACTACTCTAAACATCCTCTCTGCTCCACAAATTCATTCCTCCCTGCTCCTTAAGTCCTGGCAACCACTGATCTTTTACCGTCTCCATAGTTTTGCCTTTTCCAGAATGTAATATAGTTGGAATCATACAGTATGTAGCATTTTCAGTTTGCTTTTTTTCACTTAGTAATATGTACTTAAGACTCTTCTAGATCTTTTCATGGCTTGATAGCTCTTTTCTTTTTAACATTGAATAATATTCCATTCTCTAGATGTACCACTGAAGGACATCTTGATTGCTTTCAAGTTTTGACAATTATCAATAAAGCAGCTGTAAACATCTGTGTGAACATTTTTGTGTGGACATAAATTTTCAACTCTTTTAAGTAAATTCCAAGAAGAATGATTTCTGTATTATATTGCAAGAGTATATTTAGTTTTATAAGAAACTGCCAAACAGACATTTTTTTAATTACCAATAGCAGTAAATGAGAGTACCTGTTATACCAAACCCTCATCAGTATTTGGTGTTCTCAGTGTTTGGATTTTGGCCATTCTAATAGGTATGTGGTGGTATCTGGTTGTTGCTTTTTTTTTTTTTTTTTTGAGACAGAGTCTCACTCTTTTTGCCCGGGCTAGAGTGAGTGCCGTGGCATCAGCCTAGCTCACAGCAACCTCAAACACCTGGGCTCAAGTGATCCTCCTGCCTCAGCCTCCCGAGTAGCTGGGATTACAGGCATGCGCCACCATGCCCGGCTAATTTTTTTTTATATATATTTTTAGTTGTCCAATTAATTTCTTTCTATTTTTTAGTGGAGATGGAGTCTCGCTCTTGCTCAGACTGGTTTCGAACTCCTGAGCTCAAACAATCCGCCCGCCTCGGCCTCCCAGAGAGCTAGGATTACAGGTGTGAGCCACCGTGCTGGCCTCGTTGTTGTTTTAATCTGCATTTCCCGAATGGCATACGATTTGGAACATCTTTTCATATGTTTATTTTTCATTTGCATATTTTCTTTGGTAAAATATCTGTTAAGGTTTGGCCCATTTTTTTTTTTTTTTTTTTTTTAGTTGGTGATTTTTATAGTTCTTGTATACTTTGGATAATGATCATTTATCAAAAGCATCTTTTGCAAATAACTTCTTCCAGTCTGTTTCTTGTCTTTTTATTCCATTGATAGTGTCTTTTACAGAATGGAAATTTTTAATTTTAATGAATTCCAACTATCTAGTAATTTTTAAATTTATGCTTGACATTACATATAAAAGATCATGGAAACCTAAGAGTTTTCACCAGAGTGGGTTATCTCTTTTCTGTATCAGAATAATGAGGTTTCTATCCTCTCAATTCGTTCAGGGATTGAGCTGAGTTAAGGCTTAATTGCAGTTTACTTTCACCTGTTATTTATTTTTCCTTCTTGACTCTGTCCTTTCTGGGATTGTGAATGAAAGCCTGACAGGTCTTTAACTTCTCAGCCCTAAAATATTGTTCTACAGAAGGTCGAAGCTAAGCTCTTTATCTTCTTGGTCCATCCAACTGTAAATTGTGGGTAACATTCTGAGGCCCCCTGTGTTTTTGTTTGTAATGGGCTCTTTCTAGCAAATATTTTTCTCTGAGCACCTGAGGCACAGAAAACTTTACTTTTAGCTTTTGTCTTCACTTCTGCCCACTACTTACACTGCATCAGAAATATTATGGGTAAAATGGTTTTACACTTGGGACTCTTCTGGTTATCAATCAGTCATACCAGAGTCACAGACCTACTCATTCTCTGCTGCTTTCTTTTTTTCTCAGTAGAATCTCATTGATTGGGCCCAGTGCAATCCTCTGACCATCACTACCTTTGTAAGAAAATGGGTAACTTTTTTTGCATAATTTTCCTCACTAGAAGGGTTCTTTTCTTACTGGAATTTTGGTTCCTCTAGTTTTCATTGCTTCTGAAGCTCTGCAACGCTTTTGAAATACAAAATTTGGAAGTTTTCCATGTTATTGATATGTAGGAATATTCTGCTGCCATAATTTATTGCAGTTTCATCAGATGTAGAACTGAATGGCATTATTTGAAAGTTAATTTTCTTATTATCTTTTTCTGGTATACTTGGTAATTTTATTGCATGTTAAGCATTTTATATTAAAAAAAATTTAAGGCCACTAATGATATTATCTTCAAGAAGAGATTTACTTTCACTTCTGACAAATAGTTAGAATAAGGACAAATTTGTTCTCTTTTGAGACCAGATCTATTCCCAATTTATACTTACTCCAGGGGAATAGCATTTTAGGAAATCTGAATGAGAACTTGGTTGTCTCTTCAGCTGCTCCTGAACTCTGATCTTTCATATCGCTACTGTAAGTTCATCCTAGCTTCTCAGTCTTTAGTCACCATTTACTGCAGAATTTTTCAGCCTGATAGCTACTTCTTACAAATTAGCAAGTGCCTCCAGGGCTAAACCAACAATGAATGTTTGACTTACTTCTTTGAGTTTATCTTTCTCTGGTAATTTTGTCCCTTAAATCTCTATTGCCTTGATAGCTCTTCAACACCTTCCTTCATTTTTTTATAATTTTACATTTTGTCCTTCCTTTATTATTGTCCTCAGTTGAAGAATGTATCAACTCTGTTGCAGCCAAAAGTGGAAGCACATCCCTGACTTTTTGCAATATAAGCACTCTTTCCAGGCCAATACCTGCACCTTAATGGAGTGTGTTAAGATATTTAGTAAATTTAGCCGGGCCTCTTATATCTGGGTCATAATATGCTTCTATCAGGTTGGAAAAGTCAAATGGCTTCGTAGATGATCTTACCAGTAACCAAGTTTCATATTTTTTTCATACTCAGTTACTCTTTGTACTTATCAATCCACAGCCATGACCACATCATAAATCTTATCACATGGAATTTTAATACTTTCAAAATCTTGAAATCCAGTAACCGACCTTTTGCCTTGTCTATGCAACTTGTTCACATACCCAATCCTGCTACTCTGCTTAAGAATTTTAAAGTTTCTTGATTGTCTTTAATGAATTCCTGTATGAATTCCTTTATTCCTTATAAGCATCTAGTTTTTTTCCAAATTCAGTTTCTGTAATGATAAGCTTGTACAACATGGTTATTAATTTTAAGAAAAATGATTCCACAATAATTCTGATATCCTAACATGAATAAATTCCATAAAGTTCTCTCTCTACTCAAGAATGGAGATTATTTTGTAAGAAAACCTCACCATAATGCTGATTGTTATTACACATTTGCCATATTTAACATTTCTAGCTTCACAAAGTTTTTGTTTACATTTTTAAAAATTTTATTATTGATATATAATAGAACATATCTTTGGGGTACATATGATGATATTTTGATACATGCAAAGAATATATAATCATCAAATCAAGGTAGTTGAGATATCCATCACCTCAAACATTTATATTTTCATTGTATTGGGAACATTCCAAATCTTCTAGCTTTTGTGAAATATAAAATAAATTATTGTTAAATAGTATCTTTTACTATACGCTCAAATACTAGAACTTATTCCTTCTATCTAACTATATTTTTGTACCCATTCACAAGTGCTCACCATCACTAATCACCAGGGCAATACAAATCAAAGCCATAATAAGATATCATCTCACCCTAGTTAAAGTGGTTATTATCAAAAAGACAAAAACTACCAATCCTGGCAAGAATGCAGAGAAAGGGAACACTTGTACACTATTGATTAGAATGTAAAGTAGTAGAGCCACTGCGGAAAACAGCATGGAGATTTTTCAAAAAATTAAAAACAGAACTACCATATGATCCAGCAATCCCACCACTAGGTATGTATCCAAAAAAAAAAAAAAATCAGTATGTCAAAGAGATATTTGCATTCCCATGTTTATTGCAGCACTATCCACACAGCCAAGGTATGGGATCAACTTAAGTGTCCATTAACGAACGAATGGATAAAAAATATGTGGTATATTATATACATAATGTAATATTATTCAGCCGTAAAGAAATATGAAATTCTGTTATTTACAGCAACACGGATGAAACTGGAAGTCACTATGTTAAGTGAAATAAACCAGGCACAGAAAGATAAATATTGCCTATTCTCACTCATATGCGGGAACTAAAAACGTGTTTCTTATGGAAGTAGATAGTAGAATGGTGGTTGCCAGAGGCTAGGAAAGGTGGGAGGAGGGAGGGATCAAGAGAAGTATGTTTACATTTTAAATAAAGTACCCTGAATGCCACATGCCAGTTCAAACTCCAATAGTCTAATGATTGTGAATGATTGGCAGGGTGGGGCAGGGAGTGGGAGAAACAGTTGAGACTATTATTGACCTATGAAATATAAATAGAATCAGGCACCACAAAAAATATAAACAGGAAATATTGAGAAAGAATTGGTCAGCTTTTAAATAATGAAGTATAGATTGCATATAGGGGATAATAAGTTAAGTTGACAAGAAGGGATAAAAAGAAACTTGCAGATATTCTAAAATATTAGAATATGATGTTGGAATCTTAAAAGAAAGTGAAAGAGTTGTATCCTTGGAGTGAACTCATAGCACTTATAAGACATTAAGATTAACTATCTTCATGTCAATGCTTTAAGAAGTCCATGACATTCTTGAGAAAACAAATCCTGTCCTGTTATTTTTTCTGTTTCTGAATCCAACAAAATGCTCCAATGCTATGCAGCACTTAACACAATTTATTGTATTAAACTAAAAATGAATTAAACTATATTTAAATGATGCAGCTTACGACTTCGTTTTCAAGCTGAGGTTCGCAAAGATTACATTACATAATTTGTATTGTGTCATTACAAATAAACGAGATGGATAAATATGTAAATGGAAAGAATATTTGAGTGAAATGTGTATACTTGCTTCACATTACACAAGTTAAATGTGTAAATTATGTTTTCACATTGAAAAAATATGCACATATCTTTCTGTTCTAAGAAAAAAAATAATGCTTATACGTAGAGACATGTATATCTACCCCCTCCAGCAAAGGAATATTATATATCTAGTAAACAGATGTGAAGAGTAATGTAACATACGTTTGTGGATCAAGCTTGGTTTGCAGCTATAGAACATATGATGTGAATAATAATGGAAAGGTTTTGAGTTGTCTATATTGTAATGAAAAACAATTTATTATTTTGGTGTATATATAAAGCTGCTTCATTAGAAAGCAGCTTATTCCAAATTTGAAAATTTGGAATAAGATCCTCTTCATACAATTTATTAGCTGTATGGAATCAGGAACATTTAATCTTATAGTATCTCAAGCTATAGTATATAAAAGGGAGCTTTATTGTAAGTATTTTTACAAAAAACAAAATTTTTTCATTTTATTTTGTTCAATTTAGGCAAAGAAAATGAAATAAAAGAAAGATTAAGGAAAGGACTGATTATGTGATCTGACTAAAAAGTGTTGAATTCATTTCATTGTGACATAATCTTAATAATTTTATTATTTGAAGATATGTCTGCTCCTAAGAAAAATTATATTTATAGTTTCCCTTTATCCACAAAGGATAAATTCTAAGACCTCAAGTATAAATGCTTGAAACTGTGGATAGTACTTAATTCTATATATATGTTTTTTCCTGTACATAAATACTTATGATGAAGTTTAATTTATAAATTAAACACAATAAGAGATTAACAACAACTAATAATAAAACAGAACGTTATAACAATATACTATAATTAAAGAAAGCTATGTGAATGTGGTCAGTCTCTTTGTTTCTCTGTCATGAAATATCTTATTATTTTGGAGTCACCTATTTTTGGACTGTGGTTGGCCATGGGTAACTAAAACCATGGAAAGCAAAACTGTGGATAAGGAGGGACTATTGTACTACGAAAATGGATTGCCAACATTGACCTTATATAAAGTGGTGTGTTCATAAATTGTAACAACCTGCTTTCTGGAGGGGCAGGAGGTGGGAGAAATTTTATAACACTTGCCAGGTTCTATGATATAAATCCTTCCACCATGGCCAAATTCTAGCTACCAATGTGATGTCAACTAGATCATAAGAGTTTTGGCAATTTAACAAATGCCTCTCATGAAGTATCATGAGCTGACTCCAGCACACCACTGCTGTATGTATTATGCTGAAATATCTAAGAGTTTTTACTGTATTGTTTGAACTCTATCTCCTTCCCTTTTTCAGTCCTTTTGACAACTATCTTAGACCTCCATTTATTTGTGTAGTTTATTGTTTAATAATTATTTGATAATGTAGATTTCCCCAAGGATTACCAATGTGTTAGGGAAAAAAATTCCCTCATGGAAAAAAATTGAGGTCTTCCTGTTCTAAAAGTATATCATCAAAGCCAGCTTTGATTGAGCAATGGGGTTTGTATCCTTTCCTTAAAATTAATAATGTAGTTAAATCTTCTAGTCAGAGGCACAATCTTCTGGCATAATCTTTAAAACAAAAACAGAACCAAAATAAAACAAAAAAAAAATGCTCCAACATTTTTTTCTTAAGTTTAATATCTCATGTATGAAAAAAATAAAAAATGAAGTTGGAAAAGATACTTAATTTAAAAAACTGCTTATATTATACAAGAAAAGTTTCTACCTCACCATTTTACCAAAACAAGGAAAAATTTGAAACATAAAAAATTCAGGAATGTCTATCTTGTCCAGTTTCTCTGTTTCTAGTAGAGGCTTCCAGGAACATGCCATGAATAGCTTTTGCTTTCTGCCATAATATTTGCTTTGATATTGCAACCTCCTAATTTGAATGTACAAAACTGCTAAAACAGAAGGCAGATCTCAAAGGGCTAGCTTGAGGGTGCCTGAGAATTGATAACAGAAGGAGTTCAATTTTGCAGGTTGATTTTGTATCTTGGCACAAAGATACTGTTTGTTCCTCTGGCCCTTTACTAGCTTGTATTTTTAATGTTTAATATTACTTTTTTTTTAAGTGGCACATTGGGGCAAACCATGAAGCAGGCCTTCTGTTCTCTAATAATGAAAACCTCTTTCCAAGAGATCAAAGTTTCCAAAGTAACTCAGAAGACCAACCAAAAAGCCAGGCAGCTCTGTGGCCTTGGGCAAATGATCTTTCCTCATGTCTATCTTCCATGGCTAACGATGAATTTATAGTCTGCATGCTGCTTCCTAAAAGAGGGTCTTATTGTTTTTTCTTAATTTTTATAATTTGTTAAGGTGACATGACTGAATAGGACAATTTTGTTCTAAAATTATTTCCTAATCAATCAGAAATATGTATGCACTACAGACATGCAGATATAAACTAATTTCAATGTATAAGCATTATGAATCTCATTCTACAAATTCAATTGAGTAATGAAAATTCATATATGTGTTCTTTAGTGCAAATTTTATCTGACTTTGAATTCCTACTAGGCTTTTATGAGAGAAACTTCTGAAAATTGCGTCAGTCTCATTAGCTGAAAATTGGAGCAGATTTGTTAATTGCTAAAATGAGTATAACTGGACTTCACAGTGATCAAACCAGAATTGATTCTTTGAAGTCTGATGGTAATATTGGCTTTTGCATCACATAACTTAAAAGAAACTTTGTCAGATCAGAGTGCTTCAGTGACTAAAGTCTACTTACCCTATGCTTACTGTAGAACTGTCTATGCCCTACAAAGTCATTCTTTTTCTTTGGTTCAAGACTTCAAGAAATGCTAAGGTATTTTCTTTCTACAGCCTCCACCTTGCTATTCTTTATTCTCTCTCTCTCTCTCTCTCTTCTTTATCTTCCATTTTGCTGTCTTCAGATATACTTCCTCTTTGCCGTCAATGACTTTGCACAATTTCTGTCATTAGCTGAAGCTTAGAAAAGCATACGCTAGGAAATGAAATAGTTTACAAGTGTCAACAATAGAAAAAAAATCAGGCTTTTGAAGAATTAAAGTTAGTTTTGTTCAGAAGTCTGATTGAGGGAGAGTCTCTCAAAGAGTTTGTTAGATGGCTCCAAAGCAATGTTTCATCCCACAGTTTACATATCAGGTGGCAGAGGTTCTGCATGTGCTCTTATAGTAGAGCAAAATCTTATCAAAGTTTGGGTAAGAGAGTGCATCTGGTTATAGATTACAGAAGCATAATCATTAATCCTGTCAGATGTTATTATATGTACAGGAAAAGGCAAGAGCAAGAATAACTGAACTTATTTTTTCTGAAAATGCAACGATTCAGACAAGAGACATGGGAACTCATACTCTATTCTGTTTATTGTCTTCAAGGCACTCTTCCAGAGGTCTGTGCTCAGTCACTGAATCAGGGTTTTGTGAAGTTATGGTGACAAACAGAATGAGCAAACACGGCTTCTTCACAGCAATGGCTGACTATGTGGCTGGCCAAAGGAACGTGTTTGCTACTTTGTCCCACACAGCAATTTCTGCTTTTGGTTTCTAACAAAATTAATCCTAAGGCAAAAAGTTAAGAAAGAACCCAGAAGGGTACAAAAAAACCTGGAAATATTTGTGTATGATACATTGGAATATAGAGATGTATAAGTGAGTTGAACGGTATACAGTTATTAAAAGAGCATTAATAGGTCATTAAAGTATTTTATCACAATCTACTTTTCATTCATTACCTATTGTAGTTTAGCACCTGAACTATGGGGGAGGTGGACACTAAAGTAATTTCAATAGAGTATAACGGGAAAAGGAAAGTTGAATGAGATGGGAGAATGCTTCATGAACCTGTTTCCCAGAGTAAATAATGTTTACATAATAAAACATATAGCATAGAGTTAGCTCAGCACAAAAATTTAAGAGTACTACAAAATACCAGGAGTGGCTTAAAGCAAGTTAAAATCCTTAGATCGGTAGTTCTCAAACTTTTTGATCTCAGGACTCCTTTACAGTTTAAAAATGATTGAGAGTCACAAGAATGTCCTCAAATTTGTTTCTGTGAGTTATATCTGTTGATATTTATATATTAAGCATTGGGACTAACAAACCTTTTAAACAGTTAAACTTGTTTAAAAATATTAATAATAATAAGATCTCATTACACATTAACATATTTTTATGAAAAAGTAACTACATTTTACAAAAAAAAAAAACAGTGATAAGAGCAATATTCTATTGCCAGTTTCCAATCTCTTCAATGTCTGGCTTCATAGACGACAGCTGGATTATCAAATATGCTTCTACATTTAATCTTTTGCAATATTATACATTATGTAGACTTCCAAGATTTCCATACTTATGATAGAGTGAGATTTTAAGAGAGAAATACAATATTAATGTTGCTGTGGAAACCTTTTTTCACCTTAGGAATCCTCAAAAAAACAGATCATAGAAGCTGAGGGACCTCAGTGCCATGATCTGAAATACACTGACTTGAGGGGAGAAAAAAAAAACAAAACCAAAGAGCGGTAGTAAATATAAAGAGGTTGTTAGCTTGCTTTGGTTGCTCTACAGATTGCAAGAAATTACAGACTCATAACTATCATGTCCCTTTATTCATTACAAAAAGAAGCAGCCTCCCAAAGAAACACATTCATCCTCACAGAACTTCACACTTTCCTCCATCTAGCTTCTACTGTCCTCTTCTCCCTTGAAATAAATTCATGTCTATTACAAATAAAAGGATTTAAATGCCTTCACACTTATTAAATAGCGTTGTATCACTGACACCATTCATTTCTTTGAGCTTGACTGGATTTCCAATCTTGACAGAAAGTCATCATAGAGCATTCACAATCAGTATTGTTACCTAAACTGTGACAGAAAAATTTAAGGATAGTTTAGTAGGAACACTTAAAGAAAAGTGTGAGGATTTGATGGGAAGATTAAATGGCTTCCACTGAGATTTGAATAGATGGTTTTACTAAAAATAATTATTCACAGTGAAATTGTAAAAGATGTTATAGTACTTATCTTTAAAAGTGTGGAATGAATACAAAAGGTGTCAGCCTGATGTATCCAGTTTGGAATTTAAAGCAGATGTTACAAAAATTCCAGGGAAACTGCAAACCTGTTAAAAATAACACAGGCACCAAGACCAGTCTAATCTCAATAGTCGAAAAAAGGGCATCGTTTAATGTAGATGCGTTTATTCCAGTAATTTTATTAATAATGGGGAAATTAACTAAATTAATCCTAAAACAGATAAAAGTGTTTCATCTAGAACAGTCTCAATTCTGAAATAAAAGTCAGAATTCAGAAATAATCACAAGCAACTGATAATTTCTCATCCCAATAAGCTCTGAAAATAATAGTCCCAAAGCAACTTCCTTGAGTGATTGTCATTCATGTCTTCATTCAACACATGCTGATTCTCATTTTATAGCAGTTATTGTTTAAGTGAGAGATATAATGATCTTCACTGCATCCTCAGTACCAAGTAAAGTCATGCAGCAGGTAATTAATAAATATTTTTAATGACTAGGGAATAAAGTATAACATAGTTCATCCTCTAGAATAGTTCATATCTAGAAGAAGAAATTAGGATATATATGCATTATATACATTTGCATAAATGATATAAATAGATTGCATAGAAGCAGAGAAAACGGAATAAGGAATTCTGTGTTGGAGGAAAGTAGTACACAAAGATTTCAGAGAGAAAGTGATAACTGGAAAAAAATACCTTGAATGAGACTTGATGGAAATTATTTTTCCACTTGGACAAGAGGATGCCATATCAAAGTCAATATGGCATGTAAATGAAATTATGACTTTTCAGTGTCACTTGTTTACATGATATGGAAATATTGGTTAAGCTGGAAATGTTGAAAGAAAACAGTTATTACCAGTATAAATTCTACCTCAGAGTTTGAATGGAATTAATTAGGTGATGGCAATCCACTAAAGCTTTTAAGCAAGGAAGTGACAAAAGTAGTTGTATGTGCCAGAAAGATGACTCAGATAACTAAGGAGCATGAATGAGAGTTGAGATAAAAGGTAGTTGTAGTAGACATTAATGAGTTTATTTTGGTCCCAAAAATCTGAAACCACTTTGAGTAAAATTTAAAGGAAAGTCAGAGAGACACTCACTCTCCCCACATTCTGACATCAAGTATGAGAGTACCTGTCTTAGTTTTAAATAATCATATGTTCCTACTGGAGTAAGTAGGAGCTAAATGTTCACAACGGGCATTAAGTACTATCAGTGTTTAGTGGTGACAGGGACCTTTGACAGAAATGGCTGTGGATTCAGGAATAGCATTTTAGAATATGTCTATGGGATGAACTTGCTTATAATTTCTATGACATAGCTTTCCTTGGTTCCTGGCCATTTGCTGAGTTTCTTTCTCTAGTCTTCTCATTAATTCTGTAAAGTGTCTTTCATTTTTTCAATTTATTTATTTATTTATTTATTGCTTATTTGTTTGTTTTATTTAGCCAGAGTAGTTTTCAAATGTTTGGAGCCAAGAACACTTCCTCACTATGAACAGGTGGGCAAAGCATTGGAATTATCAAACTCAATACTTTAGAACCTGTTAGTTGATTTATTACTATCACATCCTTCTAAATGAACTCTATTCCATTGACTTTTTAAACCAATTCTTTTCACTGTCACCAGGAATAATGTTCTACATCCTCGCTACTCAAAATGTAGGACCATCAGCATTGATGTCTCCTGATAGTTTATTAGAAATTCACAATCTCAGACAATTTATAGTTTCAGAAATGTACTCATATAGGTAGATCATTATCCAAGGATCTTCAAAAACAGGTCAAATCTTATACCGAGATTGTCAGTATGAAGTCTTGCAAGAAAAAACGATATATTTAATCTTAAGTAACTTGAATGTTTTTTGAAATAAGCATCTATACACCAGGAAAAAGAGGAGTCTTAATTTAAAAAAGTAAAATTCCAATAATTTCATTTGGAATGGTAACAAATTAATAAGCATGAACATGTTTACCCAACTTATCAATTTCCAAGCATGCTTTTGATCAGATAGAATACCAAATTTGAAAGTTTTGATGAGCAAAGTCCATTTCTTGGGGAAAACATTCAGCTTATGACTTGTCTTTGCAATAATTTTAAAGGTCATATTTCATATAGCATTGTGAAATTTATTTATATACATCTCTATCATGGTAGACAATTAGAGTTTGGGAAGTAAAGACCTTACCTTACTTATCTTTTAAGACTTTAGCCCAGAGTATTCAGGAATCTAGAAAGTGCCCAATCAGGGTTAGTTAAATGAAATCCATACATTTTCCTTTATTCATTGCTTTTGTGATACTACAGGGTGTCCCAAAAGTCTCCATACAAAGGAAAAACTTTGTAATATTTTGCAATGAATATTTTATAAATAAAGGGACATTTAGCTACAATTTTGCATTTTCCCTATGTATGGTTACTTTGGGGACACCTGTATTTTGATATTGATGCATAAATGACTTGACAAAGTAATAGCTTTGATCCTCAGTACACAAGACTTTCACAATGGTATATGAGCTGTCATCAAACAAGGGCAATGTATGAAAATTGATTTGCTAGTTCTGTTTCTGAATTTAATTTTTCATCCATAATTAATTAGTCCCTCATTCAGAGAAAACTCAATGCTATGATTTGAATGTCTGTTCCAAAATTCATGTTCAAATTTAATCCCCAATATGTCAGTATTGAAAGATGGTGCCTTCATGATGTGATTGGATCATGAGAACTCTACCTTCTTATATGGATTAATCCATTCATAGATTAATGGTTCAGTGGGTTAATGGATTAATGGGTTTTTATGGAAGGGCGCATGGGGGTTTTATGCAAAGAGAAAGGGAAAGATGAGATTACACATGAGCATACTTGCCCCCTCTTATATGATAATTTGCTCCAACCACCTCAGGCCTTTGCAGAGCCCCTACCAGTAAGAAGGCTCTCACAAGATGTGTCCCCCTGACCTCGAACTTATCAGCCTCCATAACTTTAAAAAACATATCTCTTTTCTTTGCAAATTACCCGGTTTCAGGTATTCTGTTACAAGCAAGAGAAAAAGGACTAAAATACCTAATATGGTTCAAAAAAAAGTAATTTTCTAGTTTCCTTTTAAGAGAGTTGCAAACAAATGGACAAAGTCACTGTGATAAACTATTTAGCAATTCCTTTATTTTCAAAGATCAGCAGGCTTCATTACTTGTACTATGATAGTGATGAATCACACCGAATACTTATTTTATAAAGAAGGGGTTACATACATATTAATATTCATAGTTTATGTGTTGTGAGGAAAGCATATTATATCTTACCATACACATAGAAACATGATTTGACTATCGCTATAATCAAATGTTCAGTAACATGGCTCTCTAAATGGGGTTTTTGCTATATTAATGTTTTATTTGCATTTATTAAAAAAACAACACTTTACAATGTGGTTCACCTAATTTCCATTGTAATAAATCTTTTTGCCAATAACAAGAAATTATGTACAGTTTGTGCTTGCATTTATGAATAATGATTTGATTTAGACACATGTAAGAGATTAAGGTTTGGAGCTCATTAAACCCGAATATGAGTGTCTCAAAAATTAGTTTTAAAGAGTCCAAATCATACTATGTGTATTAAGACTTTATTATGCATTTTACATTTTTGATAGCAAGAATAAAGTTTGCCTTGAAAAGTTGGCAATTTATATTGTGGTGAAATATATGCTATGCAAAATACTTTAACAATAATGTGTTACTTGGCCTTTCTGACAATATATGCATACAAGTGAGGACTGTTCTCGGGTAACATGTCAGCACATTTGGTAGATGGATTTTTTGCATAAAGATGTTTAATTTTACCATGCAGATGACACCTGTTTGAACAGTTTTCAGAGGGAACACAAAATTGCTTTATTGGCAAACACATTTGGACAAGAAGATGTGTGTCCTGCAAAGTTTCTATCATTTACATCTTAATAGATTATAATGCTTTAAATCCATATCGATGCTGCTAATGTCGAAAAAGTGCTCTATTAAATAACTTATGAGCTTGTTTGCGTAAGTTAAATCATTACTTTTTTTTCAGGAAGCAAGTTTGTAATTACAAATAACTCGTGTATGTTTTGTTTCTTAAAACATACAAGGGAAGTCACAAGGATTTATACCAAAAAGAGAATTGTATTGGCTCACATTTCTACAAATATTGCTAGATCAATTGTGACATAGCTGAAATCACACTGGCCCTGCCCTCTCACGAGCCTTTGCCAATAAACTGTTTGTGTTGCTTGCTAATTTTAGCAATGATACAATCTCTCTGAAGTGATTATTCAATAAGTACAATGAAATTAATGGTACTTATTTTGTAATATTATTCTGTTGATAGTGTATGTAAAATCTTCTGTTTGAATGCTAATAAAAAAAAGCTTACAAGAGACAAACTTTACATCTACCACTCCAATGCAGTTTTTATTAGGGGTAATGGGTTTTGAAATTCTGTTTATTTTAAGCAAATATTAGAAAATAAATAAGTTAGGCATATTTTAAATCATATGATTTTTCCCACTATGGTATTTTAAATTTCTGACTGATAAGAGTTAACCATGCTTTACTGCAGTTTATTTTCATGTCTGCAACTCTTTGTAGATTATAAGCATAATGATTTATGGTTAAGAACTAATTTTGTTGTTGTATCATCAGTTAATGGCATAAAATAGTTATTCAATAAATATTATTGCCTTTAAAGATAATTCTTTTTTTTTTTATCATTAGGATCTGGCCAAATGCTTAAAATATGAGAAAGGAAAATAAAAAGTTTTTATTAAAAAAACCCAACAGTACTGCTAATTGACAAAGCATTTTATCAAATCTTTCAATTCAAGTGCTATACACAGAACATGAAAAGTATTCTTTAAAGGAACTATAAGCACTAGCACAGAAGAGGGATTTATTACTTCAATTGAAACTTTCGCAAGTTCAATGCGGGAAAAGAAAAAATCCGTATTTGGGCAATTATACACAAAGTTTATCAGTTAAGGATATATTATGAGTAGGGAACAGTATTTTCAAAAAGAGCTAATAGACTTTTATTTTAGAAATAAAGGTAGAAACAAAAATTATAATAATTTTGTATGGGATTTTGTGGGTTAGAGAATGTTTATTGTGTATAAAATGTACTTAGGTAGATGATATATTCCATATTCAGCAGAATTACATTGCCTGCACTGGAAGACGTCAAGAAATGACCATAGGTGGTCTAGGTAGGACCACCTCTCATTTGGCATTCAGGCCTCCAGCACTGAAACTCTGATATGGTCCCAGAGCTAGGAGGGAGCATCGGGCATGCTGATGATTTGAATATTACTAATTTCCTCTATTTCATAACATTATTAGAAGGAGTAAAAAAGTAGTCCCAGAATTCTGTACACTTCTAACAAGGTCCACACCACCACTTCCTCAAAACAATTTCAAACAACCACCTCTAATACCATCTGTAAGAATAATATCAAATACTATGATCACTAAATCAATTTCATAAAAATACCCAGGATTACCAATTTGTTCTGTATAACCTCTGTTATCTGTTTCTCAAAGTCGCTGACCCCACCTAATGCAGTTTTTGAACTCTTAACATCTGTCCAATGTACTTTCTGGTACTCTTGATTAATCAACATTAAATATTTAGCCTTCCAACTCAATGTATTCTGTATCTTCTTGCTCTAAAAGAAGCTTGGTGTGTTTTTTTGTCCCTTAAACTTCATACCAGGAGGCCTGGGTGACATAGGTGTCTTTTTTATTTCTCACTATCATTTCCAGAACTTTCTCCCTTATTCTTCCCTAAAAATCTAAAATGTTTCATCAGAATAAACCACCCAATGCACCTGGAAATCCTCCAAAGATTCTTTCACCACAACTTCTGATTCCTTAAAGATTTTGGATTCTGGCTCACTGCCACTCTCAGTAACCACTTCTGTCATAATTTTTACTATTCTTATATATACGTATGTAGAAAAATATCTTCAGTACTTTCACATGTCAATTATTTGTTCTCTGTGCCTTCAGTGATCTTGTCTCTCTCCTTTCCTTAGCAATTTGTTCCTATTTTCATCCCATAGAACTACCTTAATCTCATTCTTACTGTAATCCTAATTTCAACCCCCTAATCTCTAACCATAGCTTCTTAATAGCTCACTATCAAAATACTTTAACTTTAATATTTTTTTATTTCATACATCTTTATTCACTGCCTTTCAAATATCTGTTTTACTTCCTTTCTTTCTAGCTTAAAGCAAAATTAATTATTATAATTACCTCCTTTCACACAACCTCGGTTCCCTTGGCCCATTTTTGCTACTTCTTATTCACCTGTCAAACCATAACTCTAAAAAACATAATCATGGACTGTTACCACTTTGAAATCATAATCACTAACCTCAAGTGTATCTTTAATGATGCCAGCAATCATATGGCATTCTCCTATTTTATTCTATCTTTCACACTCCTAAACTTGAATTTTGTAAGTTTCTCCAGTCGCATTAAACCTGAAGCCCCTCCTACACAAGCTTAAAACTCACTTGATGACCTAGTTTTCACAGAATTAGGAAAATGGAAGTTAGAACAGATGCTCCACAAGTTCAAATCATCATTTTCACTCTCTCTAAATTCATGATCATTCTACAACTTTACTCTTATTATAGATAAATTGTCCTTGCTGTTAACTAAAGCCAAGCCCTCTTTATGTGTAGATTCCCTCTTCTAATGCCTTTTTAAAGAATGTCTCACCAGCAATTCTCCTATACCTTTTGCATCACCAATTTTAACTCTCAGTTGGATTATTCCCATTATAAGGTACAAATTTTTCTATTGCCCATTAAAAATCAAAAAGTTCTGAACCTATAATTTTCTTTATTACCCTATTTTTCAGCTTCCATATACAGTGAAATGTGCTGTCCTGTTTCTTTTCATTATTATTTTGTAAAATTTTAAAATGTAGATATTATTCAGCATATCAAAAACAAAATTATAAAACAAATGTATATCTTAAAGAATTATTTTAGTACAAAGCAGCTTATAACTACTATATATGCCAGGAAATAAAACCTTAGCAGACATCCAAAAGCCCTCCAGAATACCCTATCAATCACAAACTATTTCTTCTAATCTAAGAGTAATCACTATTTTGACTCTAAGGGTCACAAATGATTACCTTTTTTCACAGTTTCCTATTGTTTTCAAATAATCTTCTCATTGGCTTTGCCCTCACCCTCTATAGAAATGTTCTTTTGAAATTCACCAATGACCTATATGTTGATAAACCCAGTGAGTCCCTCTCTTAGTTAATGGATGAGTATTTGAGTATTAATATCTGTCTCCTTCTTAAACATCACACATTTTATTTCTCCTTATTCTACTAGCCACTCATTTGCCTTAATTCTTCTTTTCTTATTTCACTGGTTTCTTAAATTATTGTGATAAAAAAAGCTCCTAACATAAAATCTACCTTCTTAATAAACTTTTAAATGTATTGTATAGCATTGCCAATTATGTGTATATTGTTGAATGACATATATCTAGAACTTTTTCATCTTTCATGACTCAAACTCCTATGCCCATTGAACAGCAACTCTCTATTTTCCTCTCCATTCAGTCCCTGACAACCACTATTGTACTTTATGCTTCTATTAGTTTGACTACTTTAACTACCTCATAACAGTGGAATCATTCAGTATTTCTCCCTCTGTGATTTGCTAATTGCACATAACATAGAGTCCTCAAGATTCATCTATGTTGTACAAATGATGGAAGTATGTCCTCATTTTTAAAGCTAAATATTTCACTGTATATATGTACCATGATTTATTTATCCATTCATTTACTTATTGGCATTTAGATTGTTTCCACCTGGCTATTGTGGATAATGCTGAAACAAACATGGGAGTGCAAATATCTCTCTGTAGTCCTGTTTTCAATTCTTTTGCATAAATACCAGAAGATGGATTTCTAAATCATATGGTAACACTAATTTTAATTTGTTGAGGAACTTAGATACTGTTTTCCATAACGACTGGACCACTTCACATTCACACCAACAGTGCATAAGTGCTCCAATTTCTCCACATCCACACCAGCATTTGTTATTTTCTATTTTTTGATAATGTCCATCCTAACAGGTGTAAGATGATGTCTCACTGTGGTTTTGATGTGAACATCCCTGATAATTAGTGATGTTGAGTATCTTTTTGTATACCCGTTGGCTATATGTAGGTCTTCTTTGGAGAAATATCTATTCAAGTCCTTTGCCCATTCTTAATTGGATTATTTGGGGTTTTTTATTATTTTTTGTTATTGAGCTGGATGATTTCTTTATAAGGTTTGGATATTAACCTGTTAGATAAATGGTTTGCAAATATTTTCTCCCATTCTGTAGATTGCCTTTCTACTGTTGACTGCTTCCTTTGATGTAATCACATTTGTCTGTTTTTGCTTCTGTTCCCTGAGCTTTTAGAGTCAAATCTAAGAAATTTAATACTATTTGTTGAATAGACTAGCCCATTGGGTAGTCACAGCAACGTTGTCAAAAGTAAGTTGACCATACATGCCTGGGTAAATTTCTGAATTCTTTATTCTGTTCCATTGGTCTATAGGTCTGTCTTTCTGCTAGTAGTACCACATTGTTTTAATTATTGTAGTTTTATAATATGTGATGAATACAGAAAGTGTTGAATTTACAACTTTGTTCTTTCTCAAGATTGTTTTATTTGTTTGGGGTCCTTTTTGGTTTCATATGAATTTTAGGATTGTTTTTCTATTTCTGTAAAAAAAAGTCATTGGGATTTTGAATCTGTGGATTCCTTCGGCTAGCATGAATGTTCTAACTCTATTAAGTCTTCCAATCCATAAACATGTGATGTCTGCATTTATCTATGTCAACTTTAAATTCTTTCAGCAATATTTGATAGTATGTGGTATATGTCTCTTGAATCACTCCTTAAGTTTATTCCTAAGTATTTTATTCTCCCGGAAGTTATTGTAAATGAGATTGTTTTGTTGATTTTTTTTTTTAGGATTGTTCATTGTTAGTATATAGAAATTCCAATGATTTCTTATGTTAATTTTATATTCTGAAAGTTTGCTGAATTTTCTTATTATATCTAACAGGTTTTATTTAGTGAAACCTTATAGATTTTCTACATGTAAGATAATGTTATCTGTGAACAGAGGTAATTTTATTTCTTCATTTTCAACTTGGATGATTTTATTTCTTTTTCTTGCCTAATTGCTCTAGCTAGGACTTCCAATACCATCTTGAATAGAAGTGGCAGGAGTTGGCATTTTTATCTTGCTTTTTATCTTAAAAGAAAAGTTTTCAGTTTTTTACCATGATGGTAGCTATGGCTACTAGTATATAGTTTTATTATGTAGAGGTAATTTCTGTTTTTTTGAGAGCTTTTATCATAACATGATAGTAAATTTTGTCAAATGCCTTTTGTGTGTCCTCGAGATGATCTTTTAATTTATATTCTTCATTCTGTCCTGATATTTATTTTTATTATGTTGAACCCTCCTTTTACCCCAGGGATAAATCTCATTTGGTCATGCTGTATAATCCTTTTAATGTGTTGTTTTTGTTTGTTTGTTTGTATCATTTTTTTATTTTATATTTTTATTTCACCATATTATGGGGGTACAGATGTTTAGGTTACATATGTTGCCCTTTTTGAATCTATGTTTATCAGAAAATTGTCCTAGAGTTTTATTGTAGTGTCTGGATTTAATATCATGATGATGCTGGCATCATAAAATAGGTTTGGAAGTGTTCTCTTTAACTTTTTTGGAACAGTTTGACAAGGATTAGTGTTAATTTTTCTTTAAATGTCTGCTAGAATTCTCCACTGAATCTCACTTGGTCTTGGACTTTTTTTTGATGGGAAATTTTTGATTATTGACTCAACATTCTTACAAATTATATTTCTTTTCAAATGTTTTATTGCTTCAGTATTCATTCTTGGTAGGCCATATGTTTCTTGTAATTCACTCATTTCTTCTTGGTTATCAAATTTGTTGTCATATAATTGTTCGTAGTAGTCTCTTTATAATCCTTTTTGTTTCTGTGGCATCAGATGTAATATCTCTTCTTTCCTTTCTCATTTATTTATTTGAATTTTCTCTCCTCTTTATTTATATAGTCTAGCTAAGGGTTTGTCAATTTTGTTGACCTTTTCAACAAATTTTTTTTATTAATTTTTCTATTGTCATTTTATTCTTCATTTTGGTTATATCTGCTCTCATTTTTATGATTTATCTCCTACTGCTAATTTTGTTGAATCCTGTGTTTTTATATATTGTATTTTTGTTTGTATTTTCTCTCAAGACATGATCTAAGTCCTTCTTGATTCCTTATTTGATCCATAGGTTTTTCTAGACTGTATTATTTAATATTCACATGCTTAAGAATTTTCCAGTTTTTCTCCTGCTATTAATTCTTACTTTCATTCTATTGTGGTTGGAAAACATATTTGATATGATTTTAATCATCTAAATTCAATTAGACTAGTTTTGTGACCTAACGTGTGATCTCTCCTGGAAAATATTTTATGTTAGTTTGAGGAAAATGAGAATTCTACTGTGTTTGGAGAAATGTTCTGGATATGTCTTTTAGGTTCAATTGGTCTATAATGTTGTTCAAGTTCTCTCTTTCTTGATTGGCCTTCTGTCTGGTTCTGTCTATAATTGAAAGCAGGATATTTAAATCTCTTATACTTACTCTGTTTCTATCTATTTCTCTTTTCAATTCTATCAATATTTGCTTTATATGTTTTTCTGTCTAATGTTATATACATGCATATATTATAAAATATATATACACACACAAACATATAAACTTCATAATTTTTATATTAATTGCTATGTCTTTCTGGTGAATTGACTATTTTATCATTATATAATGTCTTTGTCTTTTGGGAAAGTTTTTGCCTATAAATACGATTTTCCCTGCTCTTCTTTGGTTAGCATTTATTTTAATGGAATATCTTTTTCCATCTATTCACTTACAGCACATGTGTATCTTTAAATCTAAATGAGTTTCTCGTAGACAGCGTATATTTGAGTCTTGTCTTTTTAGGAGTTTGATCTATTTATATTTAAAGTAATTACCAATAGCGAAGCAGTTGACATTTTGTTAATTGGTCTTATCTGTCTTACAGTTTTTTCCCTATCTTTTCCTCTCTGGTTGTCTCCTTTGTGTTTCATTGATTTTTTTGTTGTTGTTGTTTTGATTTAGTTTTATTCCATTTTAATTTCCTTCTATCTTTTTGAGGTATTTTCTTTGTGGTTACCATGAAACATACATAACACATCTTATAGTTATCGAAATCTATTTTAATCTGATATCAACTTATCTTCAATCACATACAAAACCAGTGATCTCCCATACTCCCCCCTTTATGTTATTTAATGACACAAATTATATCTTTTTATAATGTATATCTATTTATATATTTTTATAGTAATAGTTTTACAAATACTTTGCCTTTTAAATTCTAAACCAGAAGTAAAAATTATTTACACACAACCATTACAATATTCTTTATTTTTCTCTCTATATACCATTATCAGAAAGCTATAGAATGGGCGGGACAAGATGGTAGGCTAGAGAGATCCCTTGCAGGACTGTCCCAGAGGGAAGGTAGGGCTTCAGATAAAGGAGAAACAAGAAGAAAAGCAGCTCAGGTGTAGAGAGGTGCCAGATCTTGCCAGGGACCTCAGGGAGGAAAGTTGTGAAGCAGAGAAGGAAGAAGCTAAAGGAAAACAGATATTGGTGAGGATTAAACCCAGAGAGGCTTGGAGCTCAGTGAAGGGGTAAGCAGGGAGCCCTCTCTCTCTCTCACATGCGCCTTTGGTGACCTACGGGCTAGCAAGATTCTTGGAGGATTTTCCACCCCCATGAGTCCAAGTACTATGGCAAACATGGAATAGTGGGGACAACTTGCATGATCCCAGAGCTTGGACATTCTGTGTGAGGTCCCTCTCCAAGGAGAGTGACCCAAGAGGCCAGAGAGATGACTTTCTTTCATTCAGATGCTTTTCGTTCTCTGCCCCTTCCCCATCGACTGCAACAGGGAAAGTAGAGCCGATAATTTGGAAAGCAGCCAGCTCTCTCCAACGGACACATGCTACTAGTTGAGGTTTCCACAGAGAGTGGGGCCCACGCCTTTCCCCTGAGGACATGCAGGGGACCCAGGGGACCCGATCTGGGAGTTCCCTGCCGGCCAGTGTTTCACAGAGATGCATGCCAGCATGTCAGACAAGCAGGCCAGACCCCATGCCACCCAAACTCAAGCAGGTTGCTAGGAGATGCAGTGGGGAGGTCTGGGAGCTGGACTAGGATGTTAAGGGAGCCCTCATGGACAGACCTGAGAAAACAATACTGTGGGGTTCCGGAGTTCTGAGACGTGGAGATCTGGGAGACCGACCATCCCCACTGTAGGAAAAATGCCCTTTGGATTAGGGCAGGTCCTCTGGTGAGGGAGAGCCCAGCCCCAGAAGCCATAGCAACCAAGCATGGCACATTCAGGTACTGAGACTGACTGTGAACTGCAGCCCCTCCCCCATTCACTGTAACCAGGAAAATAGTTTAAGCCAAGAATTTGGCTAGTGGCCACGTCTCCCCAGCAAGCGCATGCTACAGGCTGAGGTCTCCACAGAAAGTAAGGCCTGTGCCTCTTCCCTTTAAGACCTGCAGTAGACCCTAGGTGGCCAATCTGGGACCTCCCTGTCCACCAGTATTTTCTGGAGATGCACACCAGTGGGTCAGACATGGAGGTGGAATCTTGTGCCCCCCGAAATCCAACGGGTTGCTGGGGGACACAAGGGTGAGAGGGCCCTACGTGAACAGAACTGATGGGAGAATACTATGGGGGTCCAAGATGCCATGATCTGAAAGAACACTCAAACCTCACCTCTGCAGGACAACAGTGTTTTTAGATTAGGGCAAGTCCTCGGGCAGGGAGGATCCCATCCCTGCGCCATAACAACCAAATGTTTAGGCCCCTCCCCAATGAACAGCCCTCCTGGTCTGGAGAGCCTGCCCTGACTTTCCTCCCAGCGGCTCCCCCTAATGGCTGGGAAAGCAACCTCTGAGCCCTGCCAAGCCTTTGCAAAGTTTTCCAGGCTCACTCAACGTAACCACGTTAGCCTTGCTTCTCCACCCGTCTCTGCTGTGGTGGAGAACAAGCAACCCAGTGGTAGCTCAGAGCCCCTCTCAAAACTTGGGGCATTCAACTGCTCCACCTGAGGGACTACAGCTTACCATGGGCACAAAAGTATATATCACGAGTCCACTCTTTCATGCCAGCATCAAACACAAAAGGGAGAAAACTCCATAGCTCATTATATCATCAATCAGCTCAATGAAACAGGGCGCAGCTGACTCCTACTCACAAGTATCACCCACCATCTTGGAGATTAAGCCAGAGGACCCAATACAATCTACACCGCTGGGAAGAGATGAAGACAGTAGGATAGAAGCAACCTGAGGGTCTAATGTTTATTAGGAGAGAAACAAAAGTTACAGGCAGCTTGATCTATGAGGGGTATCCTTCCACTACAGACCTCTGGATTGATCAGGGAGCTGCTCAGAGTCTATGCAGAGACATTGCGCCAGAGAACAGGTGCAGTAGAGATCTGATGCCTGCCAATACCAGCCTTCTGCAACTGACAACATCCTGATTGCTGTGTTGCACAGAACCAGGTCCGTAGCCATCCAGCAGTAAGATCTGTATCATCCCCACTAGGCTAAGGAGAGAACAGATGCTCCCCACTGTGACCAGGGGTTGATCAGGCCTCCTCCATGGTGGGGAAGCTGAATAGAGCATCTGTGTTCCATATAATATTGGTTGTTTTTTAATGCTAATTAATATTTCAATATATGAATATATCATAATTGTTGTTTTCAACTCTTGATAGACATTTGTATTATGTTGAATTTGGGGGATATTATGAATGAAGCTGCCACAATCATCTAGGTGAAAATCTTTTTGTAATAAACTTTTGATAGCTAGGTATGGAATTTCTTTGTTTTATGGTATATTAACTTTTTATAAAAGAGCAACCTGTTTTCCAAAGTGGTTGTACTATATAATTCCCTATTGCAATATGTGAATGTCCCAGTTACTCCACATCCCCATCAACAATTGTTTCTACTAGGCTTTTAAATTTATCCATTCTAATAGATGTGTATGATGTCTCTTCATGGTTTTGATATGCATATATGTAATGGCCAAAAATATTGGGCATCTTTCACAAATCAAACATAATTCTTTATCTTGTTTTGTGAGCTACCTATTCAAATAGTTTACTCACTACGTGTTAATAATTTTTTCTTGTTTGCTTGTCATCGAGAAGTTGGAGTTTTTTAAAAATCTGAATAATACTCAGATATATATTGCAACTATTTTCGTCAACTTTGTGTCTTACATTCTTATTTTCATAATAGTGTCTATCAATGAGCAGAAGTTTTAAAAATATTGATAAAATCTATTTTAATTTTATTTTTTTACTTTTATGACTTACGCCTTTTAGGTCCCATTTATAAAATATTGACCTACCCAAAGATCACAAAATTTTTCTCCTGAGTTTTTTTCTAGACATTTTATAATTTTTTAATATTTTTTATTTATACATTTTTATTTTTATTTACATATGGATATTCACTTACTTCAGGACTATTTGTTAATAAGACAATCATTTCTAAATTAAATTATATTGATGACTTTGCTGAAATTAATTAGACCATTTAAGGATGAGTTTATTTCTATACTCACTATTGTTTCACTGACTTATATGACTATCCATATGCCAGTATCATACTATTTGATTATTCTAGATTAGTCCTTAATTCTGAAATCAGCTAGTGGAAAATTATTTACATGTAAAGGATAAGTCCATTTCCAATTATTTCATTATGGCTGTAAGCAGATGTCTCTGACATACCATATTTTATTAATTTGTTTATTATAGTCCAATTTTCTTTGAACTCCATACAGCAGAGGTTTTTTGTCTTCTTTTTCCTTCACTGTATCTCTACCACCTCAAAAGTTATCTGGCACACAGGCAATGATTAAATTTTTGCTGAATGAATGCTTGCAAATATATATGAAGCAACTGGCTATTCTAGAAAGTAGTCAATATAAGTGTTATTTATGTAATATACAGTGCCAATTTAGATCCCAAAGAGAAATATTGGCATCTTCTTTCCTTTCCCCGCTATTATTTATTTTCCCAAATAAATGATATTATCATATGATTAGCTTGAGGTAATTGGTGTCTATGGGAAGAGCAAAATAAACATTTGAAATTTAATGATTTTGTAAAAGTCAAAGATATACACTCAAACAAAGTAACCTTGGGGTGAATCTACATAAATATAACATTTATCTAGAAAATCCAAATAGACATCTTAGACCCATGTTCAATATAGGACTAAGTAAAACTCTAAATATAGATTTACTCAAGTAATAGATGTGATTATCTGGGTTTTATACAATAATGCTTGCTTTACTTATGCTCCATTCCTAGTAATTATCTCATTACCCATGGGCTTGCTGGGTATCTCATCCTACCCAGACCGTAGTTTGGTCTAGAAATTCAATTCATACATCTGTTTTAGAGTGCCTATAGCCCCAGGCCTAGACTATCAGCTGCTGTGTTCCCTCACCTGCCTATGAACCTTAACACTCTGTAAGATATTTGCTGGCAAAAGTTAAGTAAATTTACCATCAAAATCTAAGGAACCATAACTTGCATTTCTGGCCATAATGAAATGGCAGAGACAGAATTTACCCTACCAAATTAAATGCATATAAACTAATATACATGTGTGTGTGTGTGTGTGTGTGTGTGTGTGCGTATAAAGTTTTCAGACACTGGATAAGAGCATTTTAGCACAATGACACCTAAGGGAAAGGAAGCAAGTGAAATGAATGGTTGTCCCCATTAATATGTGGTAAGAATTTCTAAGATGCAATGAGAGATAAGGAACCTAAACAGAAATCAGTAGTCCTGCTGAGGTAAGGAGACAGAGTTCAGAGTTCTGGGAGGACAATAGCTGGAATTTTTGTGACAAAATACTACAAAATACTACAAAGAAAGAGCCACATAAGGAGAGACTTCTGGCAATATGTAGCAGGATTCCTTTAAGACTTTTGCTTACAATTTATCAGTTTGTGTGAGGAAAATACCTACAGCCAGAGAAAGAACCACCAGAAAGGAGTAGGAGGAGCATTTCATGAAGATTTTTAAGAACAGAATATATTTAATATTCTTACAAGTTAGAGTGAAAAAACCTCCTACTCCAAAGGGAATTGGTTTGAGTTCTTAGGAAAGTATTGGTTTAGCAGTAGAATTACTAGGTTCACTGTTAGAGCTATCTAAATAAAGCTTAAAAGCAAACCTCAAAGCAATTAACTAATTCTGAGGACATAAAATATGCCCCTGAATAAATCCAAAAATATTTAAAGGAAATTTATCATCAAACTGTAAAATTTATAATGTTCTACATCTAATAAAAAATATTGGCATGTAAAAAGGTAAAAAAATATAACACAAAACTATGGAAAATTCACGTTTAAAATGAAAGAGATGGATATGAGGAGAGATATTAAAGATGAAAAACAAATTTAAATAAAACTTTTAGTAATAAAACATATATTATCTGGAATAAAATAATACATTATATGAGATGAACATCAGGTTATTCACTGTAGAAATAAAGATCACTGAAGTTGAATACATAGTAATAGAAACTATCCAAAAGGAATCAGAAAAAAATTAATGATATTGTCAATGATTTATAGAAAATATTAGTAATCTAATATACAGAAAAGTTTTACCATGTGCACCATATTCCTTAACAAATGAAGGTGTGCCATTCTTTTCTCTTGGGCTGGTCGGTATTGTTATAACACAATTTAACTTACCGTAATGGAGAGTCTACACGGTGTATTTTATGATGAACAACTCTATTAGAAATGCTGGCATGCCATTCAGAATATATAAAGAATAGCTATAATACTGATGTCTACTGAACTCTACTTTAAGAATTTCTGAGTGAATTTGCAATGCCAGAAGAAAAGTAATCTTATTTTTTATTTAATTTCCACAAGGAATCCCAATTGCTTCAAAATTAAGCAATAAGTTTCTAAAGGGATACTTTTTCAACTATGAAATGTACTGAACAAGGGCAGTTTTAATTTTACTTTTTTGTGCTGTAGTTATTATTCTAGTTTTTTTCAGTCAATTTTAGTAAATGTCATACTTAAAATCATTTTCCCACATTGCCTTTGAAAATATTGAGGCATTCTAAACAGCATCTAACACAAAAGCTGTGCATCCCTGATGTACAGTAACTCTTTGCACTCTATTATCTAGCTGACATTCTAACTGAGCCTTTAATATTCCGTGTAAGAGTTAGCTTGCTGCAGATCCTGTACAAAATCTGTCTAGGACTCTTGTTCTATTATAAAAAATCAAATATTAATTGTCCTGTATTCACATTGAATTTTCATACAGCTTTTATATATCTTCATAATCTAACACACACAGTTTTTATTAACAATAAAAGTACTTTATACAAAATAAATAGATTTTTATCTATTCTTTAATCTCATACATTTTGTTGCTAAATCTTTCACTCTTAGTTATATGCCTATTTTTGCCAATCTCCTAAAGTTCTACCAAGAGCAGACATCCCATTGATGTTCAACTCATACTCTTACTGAGTCTCTTCCCACCATTAAAGAATAAAATGTTTCAGTTTCTTAATATGCTGACTGTTATGTTTCACCTTTTTAAACCTTATTGATAATCCAATTTTAAAACTGAATTTAAATTCATTTTCCAGTTATAAAGAAATGTCTTACCATCTTTCTTAGAATATTAGTTGCAGTATAATCACAAAAATAGTTCATAAGAAAGAATAAACAAGTTAAGCACACTGCAAGCTTTGAACCTATTTATGTCTCTCTCATTCTTTTCCAAAACTCATGGCATATCGAGCTTGAATGGCCATATAATTACATAATAATATTCATTTATTACTATTTTTGCACCAATTTTTTCTTTACAAAAACATGATTTTCTTTCTCTTGGAAGTATTTCTAAATTATAAAAATCAATATGTTGTTTTTCAAAGAACAATGCACAATGTTTTTGTGCTGTTGTAAATCTTGCTATACCAAATTATTAACCACAGTTCTCCAAGGAAACACAATCAATAGGATACATATGGATACAATACCTATTCCTTATATATGATACATATCTACCATATATAATACCACATGCCATTATGTATGGTAATACATATATTATATATGTACATATACATATAAAGAGAGAGAGAGATGGGAACAGAGAAAGATTGATTATAAAAAATTGTTTGAAATGATTATAGAGGCTGAGAAGTCCCATGATCTTTTGTCTGTAAGCTGGAGACCAAGAAGAGTCTGTGATAAAGTTCCAGTTAAAGTACAAAGGCCTGAAACCCAGGAGAACAAATGCACTGGGAAGTTCCAGTCTGAGAGCAGGAAAAGACCAGTGCCCCAGCTTGAAAATAATCAGTCAGAGAAAGCAAATTCACCCAGACCCCACCTATCATTCTATTCCGGCGCTCAGAGGATTGAGTGAAGCCCACTCACACTGGGAAGGGCAATCTACTTTACTCAGTCTACTGTTTTAACTGTTAATCTCATCCAAAAACACCCCCAAAGGCATTCCCAGTATAATGTTCAATCAAATGTCTAGGCATCACATCTCCCAGTCAAGTTGGCACAAACAATTAACAACCACAGAGCCGCCAGAAAAGATAGCATTAATAACCCCTCATTGGTTCCTTAGTGATGTCTCAGGGATGAGACTGAAAGAAGACTGAAGACACTGTTACAATATAATATCTTATCAATTTTTTTAAAGGAAATCTAATGTGAATTCAAGTTTTAGCTCTCTTCATATATATATGGTATTGAGGAAATATATGCATATATAATATATATATAGTATATATGTGGTATTGATAAAAGTAAAACTTAACAGATTTTAGGCAAAGTTGCCAGTAAGATGTGACTTCTGTACTCACTTAACCATTATAAATATCAAATTAGATAAATTATTGATTTATGAAGTTGCTGAAATATATTTTATTATATTGGTTTCAAGAGTCAAATACTTACATGCTCATTAAAATGGAAGCATAGTTATGATTATCAATTGTCCTATGAGTAAACATAATTTAACCAATTTTAGCCCTTAGAAATTATTCAGCTCATCCTAACTTTTGATAAATTATGTGCCCTTCAGTTGCTGGCTGTGTTACCACATAGCCTCATTAAAATAGGGAACAATAATTTCTGTGTTAATGTACTCCAAAATAGCCCCCCTGAGCAATCAAAGGAGAAGTTTGAACTCGCTAAAATTAAAAAGGATATAATGAGGCAATGGGTAACCTATAAGCAGAGGAATCTTCAGGCCTGGGCTGCCTTCTGACTAATTATACAAGTAATTTTCCAGCATACCTCCTGCAAGAACTGTCTAATCATGTCTACCAGTGTGGATATTATCAAAATACTTAACACATCTGTGTAAGCTATTAAACCATGATGCATTTTTAGGGTAGTTAAAACCACAAGATCATTGTCTGATCATGAAAAATAGTTCTACAATGACTTTTGAATTTAGTGCTCTTGAAAATACTGTAGAACACAGTGATCTTAGGAAACTAGAAGAGTTAAAAACTTCTGTATTCAAATTTTTAGCTATTTAAAAAATTGTTGCTAATGGATATTTATCATGCAGATAATTAAACTTTTCCATTTATTTCCAGCTTTGAAATTACATAGAAATATTCTTAGACTTATAAAAACATGAATTTATTTACAGAGAAAAGTTTCAAAATAATCTGTTTTTAGAATCAACTTCCTTATTTCTTTTTATTTTCTTGTTCTTTTTATTTTAGTGTAGCTGACTGAAATGTATTCTCTCAAGAACTGTTATTACTATTTTTGAATCTTTTTCTCTACTACAGTAAAAACTCCTGGCTTATGGAAACCAAATGGTGACATATTCCTGGTCCATCAGTCAATACTTGACTTGGAGCAGGTTTTTCTAATGGAATGAATTCTCTGGACAAGATGAATAGAAAAATATTCAAATAGTTAGGATAAATAAAATAATCCTAATTATTTATTTATAAAGAGGTCTTGGTCAAACCTTGGAAGACATTGGATTGAATGACATTGCCTAAATCTCTTTTATGCATACTGCAAATACCTTTAATATAGTATAGGACTTTAAATTTCTATGATGTAAGACATGATTTTAATAGTTCCCCAAATTATTTACTACTGGACTATTTACTATTCAAAGAACATCCGTATTCCAAAAAACACAGCTTACAAATGGGTAGAACAAATATGAACATTTATTAAGACACTTTCATGTTCCAGAATACTACTACTAGCTTTAAGAACTTTAATGACCTTTCTACTCATTAAAGCACTTCAATCCCTTCCTCATCAACACACACACACACACACACACACACACACACACACACACATACTCACACGCCCACTGTATACCTCACCATTCAACTGAAGCCCAAATTGGCTATCTCCAGGAATATTTTCTCAAACATCCACATTGTGGCATACACCTGAATACTCACGGATTCTTAACTTTTCAATGTTTATTATTATTTTGTTACTCCTTTTAGTTACAATTAATTTTAAACTTTAGACCTGGAATGTGGCTTACATTTTTAATTGGTTAAAACTGTGCACCTAGTGGATTTAAATTAAAGTTGGAATGGCATGAGGAATAGTGACAAATTGATTTTGCTAGATTTGGTTTGGTTTTTGAGGAAAGATATCAGATATGATGGAAGTAACATTTGCCTAGGGAGTGGGACTTAATATTAGCCTTTCAACAAAAAGACATCTGACCTGAGTAAGTAGTTAAACCTATAAAACACCAGTTATATATTCTGATATTTACAAAGAGAATATTAGTCTAGGATTATGGGGCTTAAATAAATTTGGAAATTTGTCATGCCTGGTCTAATGCTTTTTTTTCTACCCTACCACTATCCACTCCCATATGAAAACACTATTTCTGCCAAGCACCCACTTAATTTTTCATAAACTATTAATATAACATATGGAGAATTATTAAATCTGGAGGAGCCCAAAGTTTCAGTGGCTAGATGATCTTGAAGTCCATTTTCACTGCTGAAATTTCATGGTTTCTTAATTTGGTTACATGGAAAGATTATTCTAATCAATAACAAATTCAGTTAATGAAGATAGACCTTTGACCTAAATATAAAAGCTAAAATAACACTAGTACCATAAGAATGCAGACATAAGAATGTGGGTGGCTCCATAAATATATACAACTATTATGTACCCATAATAAAAATAAAAAAAAAATATGAAAGAATACAAGTGAACATCCCCTCATTTAGTCAGTAAATACTGATCAAAAAAATTGTTTAAATATCACTGTTACTATGTATAATTTTATTAAGCAAATAAAGAAGGTGTACTCTAAAAAATAAATTGGGAGCAAAAAGACACAGAAAAAATAAAAAACTCACTCTTGATACAATAATCTGATGGAAAAATGCTTTAATTAATTCTCTCCCACATACTCCAACTTCTTATAACAAGAGCAGAGGGTCATTATAAGAAGACTGAACACTATATAAAATATTGGAGTATTGATTAAACGTCTTGGTTATACCAATGATGCACATAAATGTGATTCAACTCTTGGATTATCCTATACCATGAATGAAAGTTATCACATCATAGTCTAAGATCAAGGTAAACAAGGAAGTAAAGGCCTGGCTATAAACAGTATGCCCTCTTAAGGTGGTCTAGCTGAATACTACATACCATGGTATCATGGTGCTTTTGAAAGAGTTTAAATAAAAAGTGATATGATTATATCTGAATGTTAGAAAATATACACTCCAAGTCAGCAGTTTGAAAAATATGATGGTAAGCAGAAGGGAGACTAGAGAAATTGACTGTAGGATAGGAAAGGCAGGGAAAATGTTTAAGACCATTTGGACCATGATAGGTCGGTGTGGATGACGGGCTAAACTAGAGTGGTGACGGTGATGATAATGAAGTCATTCCAGTTAAACCTTTGCAACATTCACACTCCAGCTTGCCATCTCCCTCTTTGCAGTAACTGTGTGTGCTCATTCTGCTCCTAAAAGCTGAGTGGTTTAGGCTGCATATGGCTAATTAGGTCTGCAACAATTTTCTTCAGTATATTTTGTATGGAATTTTCAATTCTCATTATCGTGCATGCCCAGCCCCCGCACTGTGGATGTTTTAATATGGTATGGCAGAAAGCCACAATTTTAAAGGTTAAGGCTCTTCCTATATGACCCCCACTGGAGTCTGGCTGGTAAGAGGCAATAGAAATCTGCTTAACTGTCAATTGCTTATGTTAAATTGTATGAGCAAATCCATTTCTTGAAGTGTGAAATTTGAATGCCAGGAAGATTCATATACATGTGATGGAAACATTTAGTCACAGAATATCCCATGTTAATACTTTAAAAGTTAAGACCAATTTTATGTAGCATAATTTGGTGTGGTGAAGAATATCAAATGAAGGTAATATTTTAACAAGATAACACTGGGAATGTAATGGGCCCACATTCTTTAAGCAGATGAGAGGAGACTTATAAAATTATATTTCTAACAAAACAAATAAAATGTTTCATTCCAGCTATTATCAGTCTCCTTTCAGTTTAGTTTACCTATCTTCATTTCCTAACCCCAGAGTAATCGGGGAGATTTCAAAACAGAAAGAACCACTGTTTAAAATAGTTGGGCAGTTCTGGGATAGATCTAAATCTGATGATTAACAAAAATAAGAGAGCCATAGCTCCAAGACTTCAGTGACATGTTTAACATTTCAGTGGGGCAACTGATATGCTAATAAAGATTTAGGGACACTGCTTTTTGTTTGTTTAAGATCTCATAGTAGCTATGACTTTTTTGTCCATGTATGGAGGTTTTCTTTACAGGAAAAACCAGAATTGAGAGTACGGTTGTGTCTTGATTTTATTGACCTTTGTAAGTTTTGTTGTCAAAGAATCAGGTTGGATAGTATGCTAGATTTGAGAGTTCAAATGCTTAAATAACTGACCTAGATGATTTTAATGAGTTAGATAATGTCACTAATCAAAATACAGTGACTTTTAAAAGAAACAATCCATTCTTTTGACAATGAGTTTAATAGCATATTGAAAAGAAAATGTATAAGGCAGTTGTTTTTCTCCTATTTGTGGCATTTAAGATTTTATGGTATAATATGGTTCACAGTTTTTTAAGGACCATGTAGAAATAAAATATTATTAAATTATTTCTGATAGAATCTATTTTCATTTTATACTTCAGTTATCAAGTAAAAATAATAACAAATAAATGTTAAACCACAGATATCTATGATTCATTAACTAAAAAAGAAAATAGCAGAAAGAAAATAAATATTATCTTCAGCATGTTTTGTATCTTTCATAGTCAAAATATTTGAACAATTAATTATGTGACTCCAGGAATAGTCTAAAGATACTTTGGTTCTACATGGACTATGGATAATTTATACAATCAGAAGTTGTGGAGAGTTGAATTGCCAATAATTTGACTCTTAGGAACACAGATAATATTATGTATATCCATTGTATAATCAAGAATTTGTCTAGTGTTTGTCTCAAGTTTCTGGGGTGCAATTTCTAAGTATTTGAAATTTCCCAAGTGATAGGTGTCTTTGTTCTTCATGATGAGCCCCTGAGATCATACTGATGAGATGACTGAAAGTTGGTCCCGACATAATTTAAATAAGGGTTTGGCAATTTAGGAAAGATCAGTCAGGTAATTGGAAGGTTGGAACTTTGAGCCACTCAATATAAGCCTGATCCCTGGGAAGAAGAAAGAGACTGAAGATTGAGTTAAATGACATGGCCAACAATTCAATCAATTATACCTATATAATGAAACCCCAATAAAAACTGTGGACACCTGGTTGGGTTGAGCTATGACAAAGGGTGACACAATCCAAAGGCATGGATGCTTTGCATTTGGGACCCTGTCAGACCTCATCCTATGTCTTTCTTCATTTGACAGGTTCTAATTTGTGTCCTTTACAATAAAACTGTATTCGTAAGTATAGCACTTTCCTATGTTCTGAGACTCAGTCTAGTAAATTATTAAGCCTGAGAGGCTAGTGGGAAGTAGCAAATTTGTAGCCAATTGATCAGAAACATGAGAGAAACATGAGTGGAATTAGAAACCCAAGAACTTTCAGTTAGTGTTTGAAGTGAGGAGAATCTTAGGGAAAACTTTGACCTTAACCTATAAAGCCTGTGCTGATTCTGAGTAGTGTCAGTACTGCATTATAATGTCCTATTACTGCTAAGGAGGAAACTGTTGGAAATCCACTGAAGGTCCATATCCAGCCAGTATTATTCTGTGATGGAGCAGGGCAAGAAACAAACAAGAAAATCCCTCTAGTGATGGCCCCATTGACAGTGGGAGCCTCAGAATTCCAATTCCAAAAGATGGCATAGGAAATGGCTTGTGGAATTCTATATAAGCATGACACCAGTATTCTGCCACTTTTTTCAGGCCCCAGATACCTTGATTCAAACTGCACATTCGCATTGGAAATATATATATATATATATACACACACACATATATATATAACCATAGCAAGCTGTAATCCAGACAAATATATCTCAGTACCATGGTTTGTGACAATTAGCCTAAGATCAATGGACTTTTTAAGAAGTTGCAGGTATTCTGGGCCAGTACTCAATCCAAGATAAAAGAAGTCAAGATCAGTAAGAAGTAATTCACAAAGAAAGGGTACCTCTAGGAATGTTTGGTGCTGTGAGTAGAATCATTTCCACTTAAAATTCATATATTAAAGCCCTACCCCGCAATGTGATGGCTTTTAGAGAGGAGACCTTTGGGAGACAATTAAGGTCAGATGAGGTCATGAGGTTGGGGCTCTCATGATGGAATTAGTGCCTATCTTTGTCACTTTGGGTTGTTATAACGAGGATAACATAGATGGTGGCTTAAACCATAGAAATTTATTTCTCAGTCCTAGAGACTGGGAAATCCCAGATCAGGGTGTCAACATGGTCAGGTTCTGGTGAAAGCCCTCTTCATGGTTTACATGTGACCTTCTTCTTGATGTTTCCTTACATGGTAGATAAAGAGTAAGCAAATACATATCTCTTCTTAAAAGTCACTAATACCATCACGAGGGCTCCACTCTGTGACATAATTACCCCAATTATCACCCAAAGGTCCGATCTTCAAATATTACAATGGAGATGAAGGTTTCAATATATAAATTTTTAGAAGCAAAACAATTCAGTTCATAGCATCTCTCGCTGGCTCTCCCCAAATTGATGTCCTTCTCATACAAAACATACATTCATTCCATCCCGACAGCCGAAAAAGTCTTAGCTTAATCTGACATCTACTCTAAAGTCCAGCCTCATGTACATGTCATCTAAATCAGATATCAGTGAAACACTAGGTATGATTAATTTTGATGCAAAATTTCTCTCCAGTTGTGAACCTCTGAAAACAAACAAGTTAGGTTTTTCCAAAATACAATGGTTGTACTGGCATAGGATAGATATTCATATACCAAAAGGGAGAAGTGGGGCTAAGGAAAGAATGACGAAGTTCGAAATACCTTCAAAACCTAGAAAGGCAAAACCTTAACAAGGAAAATCCCATCCTATGAAGCACAAGAAACAGAAGAACAATCCTTTGATTAGATGCTGTATGATTCAGACCCAAGGGGCAGGTGACATCACCGCAATGGCTCAGTGAGGTGCAGCCCACACCCCTGCTTTCTTCCAGCCCCACTCACACTGTGACTCTGGTATTTTGTTATTGCAGCCCAAGAAGACTAATACATTAGATTATAAAAAGTTTTCCCATTTCTGTCAAATGTCCCATAATTCTCCATAATAAATCAGATTGTTTTAATTGAAGTAAAATAAAAACACCAACAGAAAAGATGAGCATCAGCATCTCTGAAGAAGTGATGCTTGAAATGAAATGTGAAAGAAAAGAAGGAAGTGTATTCTAATCAGAGGAAGCTGCATAGGCAAAGGCCCTGGAACAAACGGGAGCATATCATTCAGATGTGTAGGCCAGGTTAGGGAGATTTGACTTCATCCTTTGAACCATAGCAAACCACCAAAGGGTTTGACATAGGAGATGACTTGATCAGATTTGTGTTTTAAGAAGATCACTCTTGGCGAAGTGTGGAGAATGTGGGAGTAGAGAGATAACTTAGCTGTAGGAAGTTACCATATGTTCTGCCTTTTCTAGGACAGCCTCAGCACAAGTCCTTTGAACAAGAGTAATTATTAAAAGTGAACTTGTAGCAGAAGTTCACACTTCAATATTTTCTTGTGTGGTAGATGACTGCCAACTTCCAGTTGTGAGTCTTTGTATCAATCATAAGCCTAAAAGATATTTTTTCTGAAAACACTAAAAACACATTGTACCCTACAAAGATGGAAGACTAGAAGTACCAATAAATAATACCCCTATATAGTATCCCTCAAACAATGACAAAAAGATATTAATAATCTAGTACTCCAGCAATTATATAATCCTAAAGATACATAGTTTGCATGGTTTCCAAGTGTGGTTAAGCTTCAGTCACCTGAGATAACTAGCTTAGGGACATCATCTCCACTTTGCATCAAGTTTTCATTCCCATATCAATTTTTTCTGTACCATCAAAATTAATGCAGACCCTTATCTCAGGGTCTGCATCTCAGCGAAACCAAACTCAAACAGTTGGAATCACATGTTATTAGAAAATCGTTCTAGCATAAATTTCTGGACTGGAGCACGAACCAGACAAATGGGAATAAGAACTTTATATTAAGTAGAGTGGTAATAATCCCTGGCTTGCTACAGCATAATAATTGCTATGAATCCCACTTATGAAATAATATCTGCAAGTCAAGAAAATATCCCCAAAAACATGACCCCACAACCTGGGCATGATAAGTTAGAAGCCATAATGGAAAGATTAGCACCACCTTCAGACACTTAAAAGATGCAGTGGTGGTGTCACCTTTACATCCCTATTTAATTCACCAGTCTGACCCTTTCAAAAACTGGCTGAATCATGGTCTTTTCTGGAGACTACCATAAACTTAACTGGCAGCCTCATTTGTAACTGATATCCTGAGTATATTTAATGTACAATAATGGATCTATAAAATAGATAATAATAGACAATAACAATTTATGACAAGAATTGATGAGAACGCATCTGCCAGATCAATAGCTGCATAGCAAGCACCAGATGCTATTGATCGGGCAAATGTGGTATTTTCAACCCTTATTATAGAAAAGAATTTGAAGCACTTCACATGGAGGAGACAATGGGATACAGTCACAAGACAAGCAATAAGATACATTCATGGCCTTGCCTCGGGGGTATATAATGCTTGTATTCTTTGTCACACAGGACTTTGATTTGATATTCCACAGAACGCTAAACTGTCCCACTGTATTTATAATACACTGTTAATTAGCCATAAAGAGAGAGAAGTAGATTCTACTATGGATACACTTGTAGATGCCCCGTGAGGCACATATGCACCAGATTATAAAAGATAGAACCAAAAAAAGTTCAGATTCTTGCCACATCGGTAAAATTTCTTGGGGCCCATTAGCGTGAAAAATTCTGACATACCTCTTCTCTCCAGGGCAAGGAACAAATATTCTACCTCACACTTTACCACTGAGAAAAAAAAAAGTACATGCTTTGTAGATCCTTTCTTGTTACAGAGGCAGCATATCATTTGGAAGCAATGTTCCAACTAATTTATCCGTTGAATTACAAGATTGAAAATTTTGAGGAGGGGCCAGACCAAGAAAAGCCACTGCAGCAGCAGTTAAACAGACTTGTTGCTTACGTGATATGAACCAAGTGATCCCATGTTTCTAGAGACATCTGTTGTACATAAAGTTAGCATGTAGCATATTTGGGAAGTCCCAATGAGAGATCTGCAGTGAAGATTCTATTGTTCTAGAACAATAGCACGTGGTCTGCCACAGGGAACTGTCCAGAATTTGAAAAGCTGATCTTAGCATGCTCCTAGCCCTAATAGAGACTGAATGCCTAACAATGGGAATCAAATTTGTTTGAATTTAGAGCTATGTATCATGAGTTGGTTATTGCCATACCCAGTAGCAGAAATCCATCATATGATGGAGATAATACATTTAGTAGAAGGTGCAAGCAAGATTATAGGCATCTGTAATTTATATAAAGATACAACACAGCTAATGGTGAGTAGGGTCATCAAATTGATGATAGTTAAAAATGTTGCCATGTTTTATCCCCATATTTTTAAGTGGCTTTGGAAGATAGGTAAAATTCCTACAATGAACAGAGTTTTCAATGGCCTCTAACTTGATGTTAAAGAAGAAACAGACATATATGTTTTCTTGAACAATGAGAAATGATTAGCTAATTGTTTGAGGGCCTGGAAAAAAAACAAAATTGAATGATTGGAAACAAAGTTATCCGGGGATTTATCTGTAAGAGTGGCCGTGAAGTTTGAGGATCATTCATCCCTGCAACCATGGCTATTCCATGCACTGTGTAAACACTGGAGTGGCTAAGAATAAAGATTGACTTCTGCTGAAAGAGTTACCCTGCCCACCTTGTTGTTTGGTGTCTGTGGTGGGCTAAGTCTTTCAGCAGAGGGATGAAGGCTATGCATGAGCCTAATATCTTTGACTCCTTCTCATCAAGGTCAGTCTAGTTAATGTCATGGAACGTTTGACTTTTCTGTAACAAAAATCAACACTAAACTCTATGTATCCCTCAAGTAAACCACCCACCCACATATCAAAGTTGATTTCATTAAATCCCTCCATCCTCGAGGAGGCAATGATTCACCTTAAGAGTTTCACCCAGGCCCACTATCCCAAGGATCGAAGAGTGATTTATCATAATGAGATCCCACATAACAAAGGAAAAATATTCACCGTACAGATAAGGAGATGTGACCATGGGCACAGGGCCATGATACCCACTGATACTTCCACATACTCCGCAATACAGGAGTGATATCCCAAGAGGATATTGAGATTATCTTTTAAAAATACAACTAGTATATATTCTTAGAAACAATATCCTTTATGTGGGGTTTGGGTACTGCAGTGTGCTATACTCTGAATCAGTGGACATTATATAATGCTACATGCTGACAGATATTTGTTTATTCCTTGACATAATTAACAAGAAATGAAATGAGTAGCTTTTCACAACATTATTCTCAATAATCCATCCATTGTTGTACTTTTTGTCCCCCCAAATTTAAGCTTTGTTGGAACAGAAGTCCTTGTTCCAAAGAGGAAGCACAGTTTCATCTTCAGATAATAAGAGTTCCATTAAACACAAAGTGACAGGTTGGGTCGCTTATGTTGGGCTTATACATGACTGCATGAGCAGACAAAGAAAGGAGTAACTATGTTGGCAAGGACAATTCACTGTGATTATTATTAGGTATTGAAATTGCTATGGTATAATAAGACAGGGAGAAATATATCTGGAACTCAGGTGATGCACCGTGGCATTGCTTGGTGCTTTAATATCTAGTAACAACTATAAATGGATAATGTAGTAACATGATCTGCTGATGCTAACCAGAGGTTCAGAATCTCAGAAATAAACCTCAGTTAAAAATACATTAAAATGGATGATAGAGGAGGGAAAAAATGAATACAAGTTGTTTTCTTGGGACCAACTGCATTAGCTTGTCCCACTAGTCTGACTTGTACCACTATTCCTTTGTTGTAACTTTATTTTATTTTATTTTATGATTTTATTTTACTTTATTTTATTTTATATTCCATAAATAAGCAGTGACAGAATGGAATGAGCTTTATTTGGGGAGGAAATTAATCTGACCACTACAAAGCATGACTGCAGCAGTCACTGAGTGTTCTCCGAATACATCTCTTAGACTTTATCATTTTGTTACACTGAAATTACTTTCAGTTATCAGTATCTGCATCTTGGCACCTGAGAGGTTTTCTTGGATCCATGGAAGTCAATTTTTTCCACATGCTAGAACTACCAAGACATAAACATCTCTCAAGAACAGCCCTTAACCATTGATTACAGGTGATGGTGTATAAATACCCCAGTTCCCTGTCCCTTCAAGTGGGATAATTTTGTGCTGAGTGTTTTTTTTCATTTCACATAATTTCCCCCACAGAATTGAGTATCTTTTGTTGTTGTTGTTCTTTGTGATACCTGGTTTAGTAATTCACCCTTTATTGGCTGACTTTCTTTTAATGAATAAATTCCCTATTTTATTGCTGCTATCTGCGTGCTACACCTCACAAATAAACTATTTGTCCTGATTTTTTTGTTTGTTTATGAACCTCCTTCATAGAGACTCAAATAAGGGTCATGGGATTTTCATATGGATAGTCAATCCAATCATTTTGTTAGCAAACACTGGAAGAAGATAAGAATTAAAAAAAGAATACACACGCACACACACACACACACACACACACACACTAAGTACAGTCAAAAGTTCTGGACTGGAGATACACATTTGTGAGTAATAGATGTAGGTACAATAATCGAAGATTTGAATAATGTCTTCCAGAGGGAAATTAAAAGCTGCGAAAGGAGAGGATCTGGAATTGACTTTTAGGAACTTTGACATTGAATAGTTATGTAGAAGAGGATGGAGCTACAAAAAACATACAGAAAAGATAGTTAGAATGTGGAGATAAAAACCAAGAGTTTTAAAAATAAAGAGTATTTTAATAAGCAATGTCATCTATTTTATGCTGCTGAGATATCTAGTAAAACAAGAACCAGGAAATATCTACTGATATGCAGAAATAATGAGATTTCTAAGTATATGTTGATGTTTAGGAACATCGAGATTGCTGGTAATTTTTAGAACAAGTAATTTTAGGGAAGGACAGGAGCTGGATTTCAAATTGAAGTAGGTTGACAAGTGACTTACAGTTCCAGAAATGGAGGCCATCAATATTGAAAACTCCTTCTAGAAGTTGTTCTATAAGCAGGAAAGGATAGCTTAGAAAGCTCGTCTTGAAGAGGAAGGAGAAATTGGGTGACATTTTTTTTTTCAAACATATACCTAGGACATATCCCTCTGCCAATCTGATTTTTAAAAATTTATTGCTGATGCTTGTTATTATCACCGCCATCTTTCTAGGCACATTGAAATAGGCCATTTATTATTTATTTTTCTTTATTTTTTTATTCCTACATGGAGTGAGTCTTCAACTCTTGATAATTTTACATATATGGTATATTTTTCTTGAATATATATTTATGTCTCCTCCTGTCACCTTTACTCAATTAACTCTTAGCAAGATTCTTCATCACCATTCTACTTCATCATCAGGGCTGACAAAGTATAAATACTCAACTACAGACATGATTACCAACCCAGTAAAAGCTTTCAAGGATTACTCAAATTATTTAAATGGTGTTTAATAACTCCAGCCCACTGCATGCATTCTCAGGTCATCCTTTCCCCTAAATGTTTCCCTAAATATTCAATTTGGCACTTTCATACCTTTCCTTATACAGTAATCTCCACACAATACCCTCTTTCCATTACTTATATATAGTGATTCAGGTTTTGTGGGTCTTCAAGCTTATATAATTTGAGGCCCATTTTTAAAATTAAATACTATGAAATTGTAAACATAAAATTAGTTATGAATATAGATGTTTACTTGGAAAGACAAACATATTAGAAATTTTAAAAGCTGCCAAACACTGTAAACATCACACATTCCAAAATAATTACATAATATTTTTATTAATTAATTGCTTGATATATCTTTTATAATACATTCCTTAGGTATATACACATTGATCATCTTTTCACATGACAATGATTTTGGAATATTATTTTTAGAGAGTTTACAATGTTAATTCAATCTTTTCTTTAACATTACTGCAGAATATTTTTACTATTAAAAATTATAATGCATAAATATGTAATACCACATATTGTGTTTTTTTATGCTGCTGAAAGTTTGATATTTCAAGCAGATTTCTTAAAGATGTTATTTTGTCTAAATCTCATTAAAAACAGGAGGAAAAAACAAGATTTGCTTTTTTTAATCATTGTACATACCACACTATGAATCAGATTACTGACAGGAAATAAGGTACATTATGACTATGCATTGAGGCAAACTATCATCTTCCACTTAGTTTTCCATGTCTGTTTGATGTTTGGAAGATATTTCCACAGAATATTTTCTTGCACCACATACTATTTTTCCTATACTGTCACATACTGGAGGTGCTCCATGTTTACAAAGTGTAAATAGAGATACATCTAATTACTCTGCACTTTTGTGTCATAATGCCAGGTAAGTAATCTGTACATTAAGGGCAGGAAGACGTATTTGTATAATATATTTCTACATCAGGTTGGTTATTAACAAATTTATACAAAAGTGACTAAGGAAACATTCAATTACATCATTAAAACCAAAATAAATATATTTCCAATTTAACTTGCCCCTGGCCAAATTCCAAAAATATTCATGTCCACTCTAACAAAACAAAAATAAAAATTGTAACAAAGGGAAGTTAGAGTGTGTGGAGGAAACAGTCATCTCATTAGTTAAAAATCACATTACAAAAAGATTTTACCATGTGATCATATTGTTTTGCGAAACTCCCTCCTTCCAGAGTTTTGGAAGATTTGGAGTAAGCAAGAGGATTGATTCATAAATTTCATAGTAAATGTATTTCTCATATAATACGTATGTGCTACACATACACGATCTGATTGTCGCACAACCTTCAAATTATAGGTTGACTACCACTTTTACTCTGAAGAAGATATAATCTCTCCTGAACTGAACTACCACGGCAATTTATTTCTACTTCTCATATGATGCTTCTCTCCTCTCCTTTCCTTGCCTTGTTTAACCTCCTCTTCTCACCTTTATTCTCTTTACTTTTGTCTTTCTATATATATCATCAGGGCATTGGCTAGGGTTAGAAATATATCTACACCACAATCTCTGTAAGGGTTTGGCCTCTGTTGAACAGATTTATTTAATTGCCCACAATAGACATATAGCATTTAATGCTAATTTTAGCTGATATTCAGTAAAATATTTACTACAGTATAGAATAAATAAAAATATTACATTTGAGCATGGTTTTTAAAAAGTTCAAAGATATAAATCAAAGAAATAATTCTAAAGATGAATAGTAAACAAATGCATCAGTACAAGAAACAACACCCTGGCTTGCCTCAAGAAGAAAATCCATCGACTGACTAAGGTGTCATAGTAATTCCTTAGCTCCTCTACAGTCTCAGATCACATCCTCTGAGTTCAGTTCCAGTATGACTTGAGAATAAAGAAGCAGGTAAGGTGTTTCTACTTAAAAACTATCAGGCTAAAGCTACAGCCAATATATGCCCCTTTGGAGATATGTATCCTGAACTATAATTTAACCATTAAAACCGAAAGTGGGTTTCAAAAACCTGCTCAGACAGGAAAAACCATGTCAATATAATAAAAAAACAGTTGTATTAGTTAATCTAGGCTGAGTTATGCTACAGTAAAACCAGCACAAAAATCCCAGTCACTCATAACAAAAAAGGTTTATTTCTCTTTAACAAGATATGTCCATGTTGAGTTGACTGTGGCTTCGTTTCATGTCACAGTCACTCTAGGACCCAGGCTGATAGAGCCGCTGCAGCACAGTACGTTGCTACTCTCTGTGACAGAGGGGAAAGAGACATGCCGGCTCTTGAACTTCTGCCCCGAAGTGACACATGTCTCCTCTACCTATATTCTGTCAGTCAAAATAGGTCTCAGGGCCACTTTGAAGTTCCACAGGGCATCGTCCTCTCACAGGAAGAGACACTGCAGGAACAGGACCTGGAATTTTTGGGAAAGAGTAACATAATCTACCACACTAATGAACTGTATTTTATCCGTGCCATGTTTCTGCCATGACCCTTGATTCCTCTTTCAGAAATATGTGCTTAGAAACATCCAAACACTTTTCTATTTAGAAAAAATCCATTAAGATACCAACAGAGTGATCCCCACAAAAAGGTCAACAATATTTGAATGGCAATTTCAAGCTTTCAAAGCATTTTCAAATAAATATCTCATTTATTTTTCCTAAGTATTCTCTTAAAATTTGAACTCATAAACTTTGATCTTAAATTTGCCTGTTCTTTTTATTAACCCATACTGTACTTATTCCAAATGGAAAAAAAATCCATGTGTTGGTATTTTACTTCCTTTTAATCTGATATGATTTGAATTAGATCATAGTAAACTGGGACTTATTTTTAAGGATTCTTTAATTCATCTGTACTTTCTTTGTGTTCTTTGTTGTATTCTTTTATTTTCACACCATCTACTGTGACAATTTTTGCTCTTGTTAATAATCCAATGCTATTAGCAAACTCTACAGATTACCTTTCCTGCTGCTCTCTTAATTTTCTTTAAGCAGGTCATTGCTATCTGATAATTACCCTGTTTTCTTAAATAATTCTGAATTTCATTTCCCAAAGTCATTCTCTTCATAGACTTTGTATAGGAAATTTAGATAGGTATAATTATGGATTGATAAAGCTCAAAGAAACCCTAGAGTTCATGGAACTCTTCTAAAAGAAGACAAAACAGACCCAGAGAGATAGTGACTTGCCTGAAATATCAAAACTATTTAGGGATGTTAATATCACTGCAACTGAGGTCTTTCAATTTCTGGTCCAGTATTCTGGCCTGTTTCTGCCTTTTCTTCATAAATTAATATATCATCCTTGATCTAGAGCTATAATATTTTGGTCTATTGTTCATTTGCCTGCCAGACCCACTCTTCCTCCTGCTCTGGCCCTGTTTTGTGTGTGGAGCTGTCCTCTAGCTGGCCTTCTGGCTTCTGGTTGGGTTCACACAATGGCACATCCCAGCAACAGTTGAGATGCTGGGAAGAAGGAGAGATCTGTGTGTTATGTTCCTCTAACTCCTTGTACATTAAGCCATGGGTAGTCCACGGCTACACTTGTTCAGCATCTGTAGGGAAGATTCCTGCCCCAGCCATAGCTGACCATTTTGTTGGGCTCTATTAACCATTCCTTACCCACATGGCTTCAGGCCTAGGGGCAGTGATGACTTCCTTTGTTGTTAGTTAGATTTTTAAAGTATCCATGTCAAATTTTGCTCTGGGTACCAAGTCATTCTAAGTAACAACGTTCTTGGTTTTCTTAGGCCAGTCTGCACCTCTGTAAATATTGTCTTCATTAAAATTTTCACATCAGTTTTGAGTATGTATTTATTTTCCAGCCCAAACCCTGATTGATACAGGATATATTGCTCTGATTTCAGCAAAGAGGTTACAATAAAGGGTCTGTTAATAGGAGTTCTTTGTAGATAGAAGTAGTCCTTCTTGTCCTGTTACTTGGTTATTTCTAAGTGTAAGTTGTCGCTGGTTGGATTCTCTGGAAGCAGACACTAAGACAAAATTTGAGGCACAAGATATTTATTAAGGATTAACATCTGTGAAAGAAAAGAGAAAAAGGCAGAGTTGGTCAAGAAGGAAGTCAAACTCTAATTCAGGCCCACAAAAGCTCTGGACAAACTATGGGGGCTAAGGGTGAATATCGCCTGTCAGGGCCGTCTGGCATTGGACTAAGATGACTGGGCTTAAATACACACCCTCCTCAGTCAGTGACTGTCAGCTGCCCTAGAAATGGAATAATCACATGGAACTGATGTAGGTCCTCCTTGAGGAAGTGACAGGTGGAGGAGACTTGTCTGCTCATCCCATACTCCACAGCTTGAACATATCTTATTTCCTAAAGGTTCTCTGGGTGGTGTATCTCTCTGTCAACCACACAAGTTGTCATGCTTCTGTTTAGATGGATATCATTATTTATATTCTTAGGAAGACAAGATATAATATAAGACAACCAGTCTAATTTGAATTCCAGAGAAACAACAAATAAATTTGAATATAAGTATATCCTGTGCAATATTTGGGACATACTTATAAATAATAATTTATTGTTTATCTGAAATTCAAATTTAACTGGTATTGTGTTTCTCTTTTCTTAGATCAGGCAACTCTGATATTACTCATGTATTATGAGAAGCAGTTTCACACAGTATTTAAATAGGTCAGCCTCAGAAACTGGACTACATTGATTCAAAGCTTAGCCTTTACTTTTAGTAGCAATTTAACCTTAGTAAAGTTATTTAATTGCTATATGCTTCAGTTAACTTCACCTTTAAAATAGGGAATATATGAGATCTTCACTCATAAACTGTTTTGACGGTTAAATGAGTTAATAAAGGTAGAGGACACATAGTAAGTGTTCAATAAATACTAGCAAGTGCAATTATTATTTTTTTTATTACATCTCTTTCATTTTACTAATGCAATACTATTCATGGTATCTTTGCAGAGCAGTATAGGGTACTTGAATAAGATGTAGTCTCTATTCCCTAAAATATTATATCCTAATTGGGTGGGAACACACCAGTCCAATATACTGTAAGGACCTTACAAATAATGCTATAAGAAAAAGACTTATGATTCATCCAGCACAGAATTGGTAATTAGAAAACTGAAAAGTAGATGATTTCATAGAGATTGTGAAATAGATATTTAAACTGGAGTTGAAGGAAGACTATGATTTTAATTCATGAAGAAGACAGAGAAGCTGAAACACATTTAAAAAAAAGGAACACTTAAATTTACCTGAAATGAAGCTAACTAACATTCTGTCTGATTTTGCTGGAAATATACAAAAAGACAGAGAAGATGGAGACATGAAATGTAATTAAAAACCAACATGGACAAAGACCCTCTTAAAATATGGGAAGTAGTGAGTTATATCATAGCAAGTAGATTGACTAAAAACAAGTTAGAAGATACTTCATACTTTCCTTCTTTTTTCTTATTGTCAAAATCTTCTCATGTCTTTTAGAATGCTTATAATGCTAATTTGTAATTCTTAGTCCATCTGTTCTAACATTTTTCTTGTGATGAAAGGCAAAATCCAATATTTGCTTTTCTTTAGAGATAGCTGTGCTCCCCAAGGGTACAGTTATTTTGACCTTGGACTCCATAGCCCTTGGGTGTTATCAGTTACTTTTGTCAATGTTACCAATGTCCCAAGACTGCCTACACATTTGGTGGCTCACTAGAAAAACTCAAGGGACTTAGCATGTGATTGTACTCACGGCTAAGATTTATGACAGAGACTCAGCAAGAACCAACAAAGAAAAAGAAACAGGCAGAGTCTACAGGAACCCATGTACAGGTTTCCTATGCGTTCTTTCTCTCATAAGGGGTCACAGAGAGTGTGCCCACCTCCCAGCTGCAAAAATATGATGACGCTTGTGTGATATTTCTGCCCAGGTAAGCCTCTTTAAGACTCAGAATTTGGGGTTTTTAGTTGAAGCTGATCACATAAGCATTCTCTGTCTAGCAACTACAAAAATTCCAGATTTCCAGGAAAAAAAACAGATTTTCAGTGTAAAGCATATTGTTTATACAAACAAAATAGACTCGGAGACATAATCTTATCATTAGAGAATGTTTCACAAGCCAAGTTGCCAGACACCAGCCAAGGGCCAAACTTGTAAGCAGTCTCTTTTAAAATAGCAGTCTCCAGCCTGCTATGTTAACTCTTCTATGTGCAGTGAAGTATGTGAGCAAGGCCAGACCTCAGTCCAACTCCAGACCCTGTGACTTCAGGGGTTGAGGGTAGATTGAGCCCTGGGGTGATGGGTGTCTGATATCCGAGTACTCCTGACTCTATAAAACAATTTTTCAGATTATAACCTCATTCGTTACATCCTAAGGTTAAAGCAAGGACAATTCCTAAATGGTTGGAAAAGCAACAGCAAGTTGTTAATTTGTTTTCGTGTTTTTTAATCCCAAATCCTGATAAACACAGGTCTTCTCTGTTAACTGGATTTTACTTTTGAGGGTACATGGGCCAGAGGCAAAATCGCCACAACTGTGGAGGCAACAGTTCATCCCAACACAATGGTGGTGGAAGAACAAAGGCAGGACTCTACCTTTCTTCCCATTGAGTTTTTCTTCTAACAATAGCTCTTGCTCCTCCTGTCAACCCTCGCACAGCAATTTCAAAACAGCCATCCATCACCTAGAAATTTCATACAGTTTTTTCCTCTTCTCGATGTTTTTCCTTTGCAAATTCTTTGAGATTTCTCTCCTGTCTTTTAGGGGAAAGATGCCCCAGTCTTGCCACTTCAGCATCTTGATAGGAAGCAGATAAGACATCATTCTAAACCTATTTTTTCTTATTTAACTTTAAAATCTCATACATCCTCATTGTAATTCTCTTGGAAAATACAGATACAAAGGGAAAAAAAAAAAGAAATCAAAACTCATGTATAACTCCACAATAGAAAAATAATCACTGTAGTCGCTTCTGGTAGATTTTGCCAGTAAGTTTTTATCTTTCTTCCTATATTTTTTGTCCTTTTGTTTGAAGTGTAACACTGATGTCAGCTTTAACTCACACTTGGTCTTTGCTAAGTGATGGACTATTTAAAGACATCTGGTGAATTGTGCAGCCATTTTTAATTGAAATCTCTTTATCTCTATGATGGAAGAACCCTCTGGTTCTTCCCTTATATTCTTCCCTCTGGGGAAGAATATAAACTGGACCTATTTGGGGGATTCAGACACTGTGGTTAAATGCAGAAAACTGGTGGGATTATTCAAAAGAAATCTATTAGCAGGGAAAATAATTAGCTTCTTAGGAGAAAATAAATATTAAAGAGAATGAGTTATAAAACTATTAACTTCATATGACTGTCTTGATCATAAAGGGGTGGTTCTTGGCATAATAAGGAATTGGTCTGTAGGATTTACATTCCTATTTAGTCCCCACTGGATTCATTTCTGAGATCCATGAAGGGTAGGGATAGATTATAATAAATATTTTCCTAAAATATTGAATGAGCTTCTTCACTGAACTATGAAATATGTTACTGTACAAACAACACTGTCTAGGCTCACTGTAACACCAGAGAATGGTTGTTTGATTCTATCCTCCACATGTCCTCAGCACAGGCCACCATAGAGCTTTACCATCAAGAGACTTCAAAAATTATTCCCTTAGAAACCTGCTCCTTCTGTTGTGCAGTGGTGGCCAACAGTGAGCAAATGACGTGCGTGGTGAAACAGGAAATAGAGGTGCCAAGAGTAGTGACCATATATAGAGTGCAATTCATGTGTACTATGGATTGCCACACCCCACACCCCAGCCAAGTGAACTAGTAACAACCATAAACATGGAATGATTTGCCTAAGATCTATCGGAGAGGATTAACTTGCCCTTGGAAGAGTAAGCGAGAAGCAGCAAAATCTGGCAGGCATGGACTTGTTTGTGATTTCATGAGACACAGCCTATGGTCTCCAATAAATTCCCTAGGGTTGAAGAAGGCAAGATTTGTATAATGGGGCATAAATTATTCTAGCTAGTGCTGGAATATTCACAGACTGGTGATGCTGTGAAATGTGAATTGGAAAAATTTATAAACTTGCATTGTTGCTATGATAATCCTAATTTTATCCTGAAATTAGAAAACATGAATTTATAAGTATTTATATGATAAGATATGGGAGAAAATGTTGATATTCTTTGGATAATTTAATATTGGTATTTTGGGGACCTTTTAATATCACAATTGTTCAATAAAAATTGATTGTTTATTATAGTCCATTTACAATAGGAAATGGTGGGCTTACGTTGATAGTAAAGCAAAATATTTTAAATCATTATACCAGGGGTTCCTCAGACACATGCTGACCAGACAACTAGTGTAGTATCCCTGATTTTTCTATGAGATAACTGAAACCTGGAAAAGTGTTTGTATCAGAACCCTGGTAGAATTGGGGCCATGACTCAGGTTTCTTTATTCTCAACCCAGAAGAAATTCTTCTGTAACAGAGTACGTCATGTGAAATGCCTTGCTCTGTTATATGAGTGCAGCAGTGTTCTCATTCATTCTCAAGTAATAGGCAACATTAGGCCTACTAATCTTTTTTTAGGCAAATAATATCATCTCCACTATAAGAAATGCTCTTTATACACTAACCAGCTATTTTGTTTAAAGACAATCTACAGCGCTTTTATTTTTCTTTTTGCTTTTTCATTTTCTTTTCTTTCTGTTTTTTTTCCTCCACTTTATGGAAAAACAAGCACCACATGTACTCACCATCAAATTGGTATTAACTAATCCACACTTAAATGCACATACAGTAGTAACATTCTTCGGGATTCTTCGGGTGTCGGGCAGGTGGGCGGGGGGAGGAGGGGATGAGTACACACACTCCTAATGGGTGCGGTGCGCACCATCTGGGGGATGGACATGCTTGAAGCTCTTACTCAGGTGGGGAAAAGGCAATATACGTAACCTAAACTTTTGTACTCCCATAATATGCTTAAATAAAAAAAAAATTTTTAAATAATAAATAAATAAGGCTGTAACATGATTAATTTCAAGCAAACATATCTACAATGCCTCAGAAATGAAAGAAATTTTAAAAGTCTGGAGTAACATCTGAGTGACTGAAAGAGAAATACGAGCAGCAGCAAAGCAGAAACAAAAGATGTCCTATTTTCACAGGGTCTCTAACTTCACAGAAACTTTTTTGCTTTGTGTAATTGTATTTAATTTCTAACAGAGGAGAAATGTTCACAGATGATATGGAAAGAGTGAGAGAGACAAGGGCAGCGAGAAAGGGGAATTGACTTGTGTTCCAAACAAAAGTATTGATAAAGGAAACTTTGAAAAATGAAACAGCTAGAACTTGGCAATTTGACAGATAACCTCTGTTTCTTTGCCTACTCGATTTGTGTTATGTTTTTAGGAAAAGTTAGATAAATTATTTGTGGATAAGTTATTAGAAGATAAGAAATGCATCCAATTTTTTCAATTATATCTACATACACCTGTATCTATTAATACAAACACCTGAAGGATTGTTTATACTATTAGGGAATAAAGAAACGATATCTGAAAGGGCATGTCTGTGAAAGCAGCCTTGCTTCACTATAAATTAAACACCAAAGCAAGAGCTGGGGTAGGGACTACCAAGCTGAAAATATCTAGTCATAAAGGGGTCTTATTGCTGGCATGCCCTGTGACATTTGATTCATTGGAGAATCCTAGTAGTCTTCTGATTATTGGCAATTATGGGACTTAACATGGATTTTAATTTTCCATTGCAAAATTTTCAATCCTTTTCTACTTCAGTGATTCTTAGTCTGCACTTGCAGATGCAATGTTTATATGTCTTATATTCGCTAATCTAAGGGATTTCCTAGTTTCTCCCAGTTTTCTTTCAGCCTTACTTGTTTCTTTGACCTAAAGCTTATAAGTACAGTAAGTTTATAGTCATACTTCTACTTTGACATCTCGTTTATGATTTCTAAGAAGATCTACTTTTCAGGAGGACAGTGAAATTTTCTTAAGTTAGAAACTTCATATTTTTTCACTGAACAAATTAATTTCTGCTTTTTAATTCTATACTATATTTCTTACTATTAATGACTCAAAGTTATGAATATTTCATATTAAATGAGAAGATAATTTTATCTTTCTGGTATTAATTAGTTGACTAAAAATACATTTGGCTCAGGGAAAAAACAGATACAAAGGAATTTCTGTGAGATGTATTTTACGATAAGTCTGTGTATGGAATTTTAAAAAAGTGTTTTTATGAGATTATTCCTAAATTTTAACATTTGACCAAAAATTAATAAATAAAGAAGGAAGAAAAAAAACAGTCACAAGAACCAACAATTAGCATAGGATTGGGAAACAAAAAGCGGTGTTTTTCTGCTTTAAGTTGTAATTGACAAATAAAAAATTATATGAGTTTAGGGTATATAACAATGGTTTGAAATTTATTTACATTTTGTAATAATTAAATCAAGCTAATAAACATCTTTGTCACTTCACACACCATGTTTTGGAGGTGAAAACATTTAACATCTATTTTCTGAGCTAGTTCAGGTGTACATTACAGTATTATTGACTATAGTCACGTTTCTGTGCAAAAGAGCTCCAGAACTTGATTCTCTTTAAAAGGAATATTAAAAATTTTTGTACCCTTCGACTAACATCTTCCCATCTCCGCATCACTATCAGCCCCTGGTAGCTTCTATTCTACTTTCTTCTTCTATGAATTCAACATTTTTAGATTCCACATATAAATGAGATGATGTTGTATTTGTCTTTCCGTGCCTGGCTTATATCACTTAGTACAGTATTCTCCGGGTTCATCTATGTTCTTATAAATAACAGGATTGTTTACTTTTTCAGATTAAATTATATATATGTATAAATATGTACATTATACATGCATGTATGTATTAAATATATATGTGTGTGCAATATACATATAAATAAAATCACATTTTCCTTATTCACTCATCTACTGACAGACTCAGGTTTATTCCACATCTTACCTATTGAGAATAATGCAACGGACAAGGGAGTACAAACACCCCTTTGACAAACTGTTATCATTTCTTTTGGGTAAATATTCAAAAGTAGGATTGCTGGATCTTGTGACAGTTCTATTTTTAATTTTTTGAAGGTCATTTTTTTTTTCCAAAATGGTCATGCCAACTTATATTCCCACCAACAGTATGCAAGAGTCCCCTTTTCTCCACATCCTGACCAACGTGGTTTTTTTTTTTTTTTTATTTTTTGATAATAGCCTTCCTAACAGGTTTGAGGTGGCATCTTATTGTGATTTTAATTTATATTTCATTGATGATTAGTGATGTTGAGCATTTTTTCACATACTTCTTGGCTATTTGTATGTCTAATTTTGAAAAATGTGTTTTCATGTCCTTTGTCCTTTTTTTAATCAAGTTATTTGTTTTCTTGCTATTGAGTTGTTTGAGTTCCTTATATATTTTGGTTATTAACTCCTTATCAGATGTATGGTTTGCAAACGATTTCTCCGATTCTGTACATTATCACTTCACTCTGTTGATTGTTTTATATTTTTGTTTTTGTTTTGCTGTGAAGCTTGTTGTTTGACATAATCTCATTTGTCCATTTTTTGCTTTCATTGCTTGTGCATTTGGAATCATATCCAAAAAATCTTTGCCAGACCAATGTCAAGGAGATTTTTACCTATGTTTTATTCTAGTAGTTTTACAGCTTCAGGCTCCATGTTTTAAATATTTTTGAGTTTATTTTTGCATATGATGTGAGATAAGTGTCCAATTTATTCTTCTGTATGTGAATATACAGTTTTCTGAACACTATTTATTGAAAAGACTGTACTTTCTCCATTGTATGTTCTGGCACTGTTACCTAAGAGCAGTTGAATGTAAAAGTTTGGATTTATTTCTGGACTCGCTCATCTGTATATTTGGTCTATATGTCTGTTTTTATACCTTGTTCTGTTTTTTCTCAGAAAAATTCTCTTATTTATTTTTTAAATTAACAAATAAACTTTAATATCTTTATGATATACAACATATTTTGCAATATGTATACATTGTGGAATGTCTAGATCAAGCTAATGAACATATGCATTGTCTCACATATCTTTTTTGTGTATGTTGTAAGAACACTTAAAATCTGCATTCTTAGCAAATTTTAGATATATAATATATTGTTATTAACAGTAGCCACCACATTTTATATTAGAACTCTTGACTATCATGTTGTTTTAATTACAATACTTTTATAATATATTTTAAAATCAAGCAATGATATATCTCCAGCTTTGTTGTTTTTACTCAAGATTGCTTTGGATCTTAAGTATCTTATTCAGTCTAGTTAAAGGTGATCTTTTCTATTGTTTTTCTGGTCTCTATTTCATTTATTTCTGCTCTGATTCCTTGTCATTTTCTTTCTTCTACTAATTTCAGGCTTAGTTTGTTGTTCTTTTTCTAGTTTCTTGACATGTAACATTAGGATGTTCATTTGAGTTCTTTCTTATTTTGTTTTTTGGGTTCTATTTTCTGTCATAATTTCAGGGTTTTTTTTTTTTAATTTCAAAATACTAAGAGTGTACAAATGTTTTTGTTGCATGGATATATCAATACATGACTGACAATGTCAAAATAAAGTGACCTCTTTGGCTTTTACATTATCATCTTACCGGAGCAATTATGTATCTTCTTTTTCCTTAAAGAAATCTCAATTCCTGGAACTTACTTACCCAGTTATCACGCATTCTTATTAAATACTGAGGTAAGTAATTCCAGGGGCAATTGCTATGGACACAGCTTGTTACAATGCCAAAAAATAAATCAAATAAATAAAAATAATGCCACAAGAATGATATTTAGAACCTGGATTATGTCAACAATATTCTAAAATGCCATCTTTCTGCTGTTCATTGTATTACTGGGGTTCTCCATTCAGCAGGCAATTCTCCAAACCATATACGCGTTAAAACAGAGTGCAGAGACAAAAAATACAGATTAATTCTTATGAAACAGCAACTCAACCACGAATTTCATCACTCTGTTCTTTCTAATCAGGGTTGTATTCACTTGCATGTTAAAACAACTGATCTTAAAGCCATTTAAGCCAAAGCAGTAGGCATAGGGTCAAGTAAAAGTAACCTTTTGGGCTAAAAACCATTAAGTCCTACTATACTAAGAAAAAATAAAACATTTGTGAAAATATCTACTTTCACCCAAGTTCAGAAATAGAATTGTGTCCTCTCCCCTCAGACAAGGCTTGAAAAAGTCAAAACAAATTTGATTACTTTGGGGGATACATATTAACTAAGTCATGATATCTATGTCTGAGAATTCTCTAGGCATTCATCCCCAACAAGACAATCATTATAGACCTTCTCTTTGCCTATATGTACAGACAAAAGAAGAAATATTTATGTCAGGGCATATAGCAACACCTTTCAAATTATATTTCATTGACTAACACTCTTCTTCCTTTAGGTAAGGTTCTGTCTAGGGATAGAAGAACCACAATTTATAGTTTATTTCTTGTGCTTCAAAGGAAAATTTAATACCATCGTGATAGTAAAATAGTATAGACAAGCGGACACCATGCTGAACTAAAAGTAAACTGAATTTTTCCATGTTAGCTCTCACCGGAGCTCATTATTATCATCCTGGTGATGCAACTTCATATTAGAGGACTAGATTTTTACATTTCTCACATCAGGGAAGGATGATCATATCAAAAACTCAAATATTTTTATTCACCAAGTATTGTCATGAAATAAATCCCATTAGTTCAGATAGCCTTTGCATTTATTTCATTTCACTGTGATGTTATTTTTCTGGTCAGGGAAAGAAGAATTTCCTGACTTTGGAAATTATTCTCTGTGGCATCAATTGGGCTGCACAGGTAGCTACCTGCCTGTGAAATGTCAGGTTGATTCAAATATCCTGTTAAGTGATGTTAAGTGTTTTCTGTGTGTGGGGCTGAACCCTTTCTTTATGGAAGCCACGTTTTGACTTATAGGGTTACACAGGCAAGCGAGTGTTGTAAGCTTTAAAATAGGAACATGGAAAAGAAGAGTTTCACTAGGATTTAATGTCTGAGTAGCCAGGATGGCCATGAAACATGAAGAAAGGGATATTTAGTTTGTAAGTTCTATTTCTTTTGATCCCATATCTATAGCAATTATTCCTTTTACTCTTAAATGGGCATTGACACCACTATAACCCAAGGTCAATATTAGATGATGATTAAAAAATATAGACACTTCCTGCACTCAAGGCATTGTGAGATAATTGGAAAGATTATGTACAGAGATAATTTGAATGTAGGATGGAACGTTCTCTAACAGAGACATGTGTGAGGTGCTACAGGAGCAGAAAAGAAGTGTACTTTCTATTCTTAGTGGGATCAGTGGCTCTCACAGAGAAGAGGATGCTGGAGCTGAGCATTGAAATATTCTCTAATCTGAATCAATCAGCCTTCACAATCAACCAATTCAAAAATTTATTCATATATATACAATGTATATATATACCATATATTTAAATGTGTGTGTGTGTGTGTATTTTTTTTTTTTTTTTTTGAACAGGGCTCAGGCCAGGCACAATATATCACGATGGCTTTGTGGCAGCAAATTGTCAGTCTATAGCCACCAAATGTGGACAACCATAAGAAATGACAACCTGAAAAATGGCAAATATGATAAAATAGAAATTGCAGCCAGTAGTTGGTCCCTTCTAGCAAAACTGAGAAAAAAATTAACAAACAATGCAGTTTTTGCCACCAAAGGAAGATTTGTTTATTCTGTTGTTTTGTATCTGTGACAATTTCAAGCTGATTGAAGGCACTGTGATTGGCATTATTTTTAATATTAGGATGTAGCTGTTGAGTACCAGATATTCTTAGATTTAGAGTGGAGAAATGTTTCATATATCCATCCTTTATTTAACTGAACATCATCTGGTAGTCACCACGGACTTAGTGAAAATAACAATGAACTAAGAATCAAGAAACCTTGGATATATTATTGTGACCTTTGAGCAGCCAGGTAGTATCTCTGAATTTCAATTTTCTGATAAATTAATTGTGAATGACTTTTACAAATTAATTTACAGGGCTGTATTACAATGAAATGAGATGATAATTATTAATGTAAAATTTTAAATATGAAAGTGAAAGGTACAGTGCAGTATAGATTGAAGGTTGGACACTCCTCTTGGAAAGGTTAAAACTATGAGGTCACGCGATTCAAATATATAAAATTATAGACATTCTGAATAAAGTAAAAGTAATTAATATTGATAAATGTAAAAATATTAGAATGGCTTTTATACTTCGAATGAGAGTTATTCAGAAAAATATATATGTGCCAAACATTTTAAATGTCTATTTTAATTTATTCTCATAATGCCATCAGGATACAGGTATCATTTGTATTTTTGATAAAAAATATTATAGGTCTTAGAGTTTAAATAATTAGCTTATAGTGCGATCGGGAGTTAGGGAGTGAATAGATTCATAACCTTGACTTCAGTGTCTTCCAATAAAGGATAGACAGGACAAGATCAGAATTACCTGGAAATGATTTTGAATCTTGGCCCTTCTAATTTGATACATTCTTAGAATTTCTAGGGCTGTGGAGTCTAGTGAATTTAGTTTGAAATTTTTTCCCAGTTCTTTTTGGTAGTCACAGTCATTCTTCTGTAACTGCACTGCTTGCTTTAAAAGGACAACACTAAAACATGTAGCTTCATTATTACCAAGAAACAATGCTTTAGGCAGTGATATGCCAAAACCAAAATATTCTTTATGGATATTTCTTATGTGTTTTGCACACTCTGTATGTCAAATGCAACATTCATGTAGGGTGTACTTGGTCTTGAATATGGATTTGAAAAATACTAGAGGACATATACAATAAAGTAAAAGTCATCTATAATCTACTCACATTAAAAATTCTATTAAGAAAGAAGTGAGAGTTGCCACTTTCCAAACCTCCAGTGCCAGCTTCCTGGGGGAAATCATGGGGAATCATTTGATGCGTACTTTATGGAAGAGTTCTTTAATTCAGGATTTTATAAATTCAGTAAGAGATTTATTGAAGACTGAACCTATACTGTGGAACCAGAACTATCAGTCCACCACTATTTCTGAACTTAGGCACATGTATTACTTTTTATCTAGGATAGGATAGGTTGGGCTTAAGTAATACATATATAAAATGTCATTGGCTTAATGGACAAAAAAGAAGTTTATTTTTCACGGAGGAATCTTGTGCTGATATTCAGAACACTCTCAAGGGACACTCTGCCCCCCCATGTGTTGGTCCAGATTTTTCATGGCACTGTCGTATCAATACTCTGCTCTACAATCACTGCAGCAGGGTTAGAAGTGGAAAGGTAAACACTTCCCTTAAATCCTTCCACCTGGATGTGACACATGCCACTTTTGTGCACTTTTTATTGGCCTAAGAATCATACACAGCCACACTTAACCTCAAGAGAGCTTCTGAGTGGCATCCTTTTGAATACACAGATAATGAGAAAGAACGATATTGTAAATGTTTATAAGTCTCACATTACATGTTACATTTGATAAGCAAATTTTACATGAAAGAGAGTAGCAATTCCATTCATTATTCTTGAGGTGAAATCAAAGCGGCCTCTCTTGTGTTTTATTCTGAATTCTACCACCACTCGTGCATAGACAAGGAGCCGATGTTTCTTTCTTTCTATGCCTTTCTTTATTTTTTATTCTAGCAGATCTCTTTTTGATTTTCACAGCTTCTCATAAATTCTTAGTCTTCAGTTATGTACTTGATGCTTATGCTTAAGAATCATGTCATAATTGTATCATGAGGGGAATATTCAGTTATATGCTGGAGCTGGCTTTGTGTGGATACTGAGAATTAAAAGCTTCCCAATAACATGTTCAGTGACATCATACTGGTAGCTTGATTTAAGCTAGTGAAAGTTTTTATACTGTGGAAATCAAGAAATGCTTCAACTCAGATTTGTTTATCTTTCTGTTTGTTTGTTTTATTTCCCCAAAGAGCTGGATGTATAATATATACCAACATACCACTGAGAGTATTGCTCCCTCCCACATATTCTACAATATCTACAGGAGAAGGCAGAGGAGTTTTTATGTGCAGCTGTAGTACACAGAACTAGGAACAACAACAACATTGTTCATAAGACTATGGGCCAAGAGTCAAGTCAGAAAAGCATGTCCAGATTATTAAAAGGGGCAAATAGAGCCTATCAGAGATCCAAAAGGAATGGGGAAGAGGGGCAGTGAATTTTTAAAATACTTGCTAGTGTGTGCTTGCCATGGCAAGGTAGATCTTTTAAAGAGGTTCCACAGCAGGTGAAAGAACAGTAAAAACAACAACAAAAACAAACAAACAAACAACATAAAACAAAAAAAAACTGTATTCAAAGCAGCAACATTTGTTCACTTTATAATTTATAAATACGAGGTGTTTTAATTCAATTTATTGGAAGTAACTTCTGCACTTAAAACATATACTATGCTGGATTTATAAAATAGATTCCATAATACATTTTATGTTATGGTCTTTATTTTCCCGTAATATAATCTACTTACATATATGCCCTACTAGACTGAGTTAATGGGAGGGTGGGGATTGTGTTCTAGAGTGCTGTTTATACCCTGTTCTTAGCATGGAATCTGAGCATAGAGGGCACTGAATAAATATGTTAAACTGACCTAATCTTAAAACTATTACAATTTTAGCCTGTCAGAATATGTTCCTGTTTATCTACTTTGCTTCGAATATCCTATAGGTATTACTGAATGAAAACATAAATTTTAGAAAGATAAATATTTGTATGAAAGGCATGAAGGGCTACAAGAGTCTTGGTTTAACCTCATTCTGACATCTCTATTAGGAACATAACCTTGTCCTCTAACGACTCTCTTGTTGGGACTTGTTCGAATTCAGATTTTGAGAGTCAGTTTAGAAAAAAAAAAAAAAAGATAACTCTGCAGGGTGATTTATATGCTCTCATGAAACATTGCAGAACTTCATACTAACATGAACCTTGGGATTTTTGCAAGATTATTGAACAAAGAAATACAAAGTCTCCATTATCAAAGTGATAAAGCTTCTTGTCTAATTTATTTACATCACTAAAAAATGACATTTAGTTATAAACATTTTTAGCAAGAAGGAATAAGAACTTTAAATGTCAGTTATGCTGACTTTTGCTCAGAATTACTTATAGTTCAAACTGTATTTATTGTGTGCATGCCATGGACCTCCTCTGGGTGATTTCCATTTTTCAAATGGAATAGGAGTCCACGGGCCACAGGCAAATCCATTAGGGATTCGTCTGCTATGACTGTAACTAGGGAAATTTTAAGGTCTTTCTAGGGGCAAAAGATGGTTCTAGTACCATTGTGTCAAGAGTTTGGATAAGATTTTCAGAGAAGCCAAGGCAGCCCAAATTGATTCTGCCTTTGGCTTCAGTATATAAGAACCCTGGTAATCCATTAGGAATTTAGGAACCCAAACCTCCTTGGGGATTAGGAGCCATTTGCAGGTAGGGAAGTAGCGGTTCAAAAAAGAGACAACTAGAATGAAATACATAAGTGTGAATATGACAGAACAAGTAGCTATGTCTGTTATAAGTCCATAGTTTCTGGCCTACCCATTTTAAGAAATGCACAGTGAGAAGTATTCTACACTTAACACATTTATCCTATAGAACTTTTTTTAATAAGCAAGTTTCTGATGATTATAGAAACACAAATTGTAAGAAACATTCTTAGAAAAAAGGAAATAGAGACTACAATTTTGTCCTCCTTTTTTGAATTCATAAAATTATATTAAGTTGTCTTTCACAAAGGGGAGAAATAATTCCATGACTAATATACTTATTTATACCATAAATCAGTAAGTATCCCTAATACATAAAACCCCAAAGTAATGGTCGAAGCTCATTTTGAGAAACGGTGGCCATTTGGACAGCATTTCAGATGATAATTATATTTTTCTTAAAGTTTATAGTGCTTTGTCTTATGGGGCGTGTTGTTTGTATTTTAATGCAAATCATACTACCTAAACTTGAAATGGACATATTTTAATGTTTACTTTTTTTTTTCAGAATATCGCAAAATTGGGGATGATGAATTACACATCTCTTACATGGCAGAGAAGACCAAAAAGCAGAGATCCATTGAGGTCTTGCAAACCTTTTGCTAAAGGACACAGACTCTCAAAAAATGAACTAAAGTAATTTGTATTGATATGTTCAAGAACTTTTTAGCTAGGGAAAGGAATAGAAGAGAAAAGGGAATTAAAAAATTGGAAGTAAACTGAAAAAGAGTCACCTTAAACACAAAGCTTAAAATTTCTTTTTTCTTATGAATATTTCAACAGGTAATATGTTAAAATGGGTCAGAAAGTAGCTTTAAGGACAAGTTCAAATTAAGCTAAGGTTTTTATCTGGAATTCAATCTCATTAATTATTTTAATAATTGAAGATGTTATCTAAAGCAAGTTGTAAATCAGCTAATTATTTACTCTGTTTATGTTTTCCATCAAATTATGCATTTCAATTGCTATAATAAATATTATCTTTAGGAAGATTCAGGTGTAATATCTATGTAAAATTAACCAGAACAAAATCAATATCAGTATCAAGTAAAACAGGTGTACAGATAAACTAGCTAATTCAGCAGAAACAGTCTATAGTCATTTGTATCATGTATATATTTTCATGCTCTTAGCAAAATAATTGTACAGAAAACTAGTTCAGTTTAAATTATTGGTACATTTGACTTTTCCAGACTCATTGCTATTTTTAGAGACCTTAGATTTGCCCCTTCCTTTTTTTTTTTTTTTTGAGACAGAGTCTCACTCTTTTGCCCTGGCTAGAGTGAGTGCCGTGGCGTCAGCCTAGCTCACAGCAACCTCAAACTCCTGGGCTCAAGCGATCCTTCCTCCTCAGCCTCCCGAGTAGCTGGGACTACAGGCATGCGCCACCATGCCCGGCTAATTTTTTCGATATATTTTTAGTTTTCCGATTAATTTCTTTCTATTTTTAGTAGAGACGGGGTCTCGCTCTTGCTCAGGCTGGTCTGGAACTCCTGAGCTCAAACAATCCACAATAACAATCCATGTTTATAGGTACAGTATTTTCAAGGGCATCAGAAAAGTATGACAGAGGATGGGAAAGCTACTTTAATGTGCTGATAAAAGCAAACCCTTGGCAACTCTTACTTCTCTTTAAGCCTCAAATACCATGAATTCACATATGGATATCCTGCAAATATTGAGACCAATTAAATAAGGGAATTACCTTTACATTAGAAAGTAGGAAAAAAAAAAAAGATGATCCATTTTATTTCACAGGTTTGGTGTTAGGTTCTTTGGGTCCTTTATTGCTGAGAAATATTACAAATGGACTCATGTTGGATAAGGGCCTTGCATCACTGAAACTAATTTCATCTCTAAAATAAATGTTTTTGAGCACTTAATTTCTTTTTATAATGTTAAGAAACACACAGTATCTGCCATAAAAATCTTTCAGCGTCATAGAGGAAGGCCAGCAGGTAGGTAATTTTCATACAGTATTTTGTACATTGTCAAAACACAGAGCAGGGAAAACTCACCTAGCCTAAGCAGGGAAGAGAGTTGGCCACCAAACCTGGGAACCATCATAGTGGTGATTTAATTATGAATTTAAGTTTTCTAAGAGATATTTGTTTCTGGATATTTTCTTCAAATAATCCCACAGAGGAGATCATCCCTACCTCTGATATAGAAGGCCAATCCTCTGAAGGTTAAAAGCAAAGAAATTAAAAAAAATAAAATTAGAATTCTATACAGATCTGATAAGATAAATTTTTGCCACTGTTACGATTGTACCATTTTACTGTTAAATTTTATGTAGAAAACAACGTGAGCCACTCTCTAAAAATGTGATTAAGTAATAGATGACCCTGAGTTTGAAACCCAGAATGCCACTTACTATCTAATGATCTTGAAAGTTAAGTCTCTTAACCTCACCTGTCTCAGTTTCCTTCCCTGTGAAAACGGGAATGGCAGTGCCTACAATAGTAGATTAGTAAGAGGAATGAGAAAGGCAATAAATGTAAAAAACTGTTTTATTCTATGACGCATAGTGGGAATTCAGCATACTTAAGTATTTCTGAAAAAGTTTGTAATAAAAAATGATTATAAAATCATAATTCTATAGCTCGGAGTTGATTGACACCAGATGAGACACTGGGCTCAGGAGGGTCTCTTGGGAGTTGCCTTCTTAATTAAAGAAGGACCTCAGTGTCATTATCAAATTTGTCTGGGGGTCAGTGGCATTTGGAAAGGGTAATTGTGTTTTACCAGCTGAATTTCTATTTTAGTTAGTATAATTTTTAATAGAGCACAGAAATACAAAGGAGTATTTAGGAAAGCTGCTGGACCTTCAGGCACAAATAACGGCTCATTTAGAGACAAACACCTTCACCTTCTTCACATAGACCTGACCAGATAGCCCACCTTTCCCTTTAGCTAACTAGCTTTAGGGTCTTCCAGAAGCATGTTCCACCAGAAGGGAATACCTTCTTGTTGTTAATGGAATTCAAAAGAACTTCAGATCCTAAGAGAGTGAGAAAATGGCACCATGCCCTTGCTAAATTTTCTTTATCTTTACGATGTTCACAACAGTAGAAATTTTGCCTATAGCAACAAAACCACTTAGAATAAGATTATATTAAGGTTAAATTGTTAATTGCTTTTTATTATTAGAAAATGGTACTTGCTTTGGGATAGTCCCTATAAAATAAAATCAGGATATATTTTTATTAAGAAGTATGATTTAGTTGTTTTCTTATTAATGTTGCTAACAAGTGTTCTCACCATATCAGCAGGGCGTAGAAATAAATCATCTTTTATGCCCTATGTTTTTTGTGGATTTAGCTCACCTAATGCAACAATAGCTTTTTCTTACATTCAGGGCATTGAGTTCTGATTAATAATTATCCAACTTGTTAATTTGGCACTGGAAATCAGGTGGTGGGCTAGACAACACTAAATTGTGAAACAAACATGGCTCAAGTCTCCTAGAAACAGGGAACCCATAAGTATTCACAATTTGTATCATATAAGGCAACCACAAGGTTCCAGAGCTAAGTTCAAAACACCGTTAACAAAAAGAGAAAAGACAAGTTTTCTTGTCACTAAACTCACAGATTGCCACTATTGCTGCAGTAATTGCAATTACAAATGAGAGAAAGTGCAAAACTATAGGTTTTAGCCCTTCCTACTCTAACATAGAAAAAGCAAGAGCCCTCAGTGACATTTTAATGTAGTGATGGCCCCCACCAGCTGTTGTGCTCCAATTGCTGCCCTGAAATCAGATTAATATCCTTTTTCCTTTGTGGTTGCCTTAGTTTAGTCTTATAGTCAAAATAAATTACCTTGACTTTAATTACTTAAGCAACATAAATTTAGTATCTCATAACTTTGTAAGACCTTTTTGGAGGATCTGGAAGAATCCATTTTCTGCACATTTAGGTAGTTAGAATGATTGAGTTCCTGGCAGTTGTTAAGACTGAGATTTTTGTGTTTTGGGTTTTTGTTTTTGTCCTTGTTTTGTTTTGTTTTTGAAACAGTGTTTTGCTCCGTCACCTCGGCTACAGTGCAGTGGCATCCTCATCGCTCACTGCAACCTGAAACACCTGGTCTCAAATGAGCCTCCCACCTCAGCCTCCCAGAAGTAGCTGGGACTACAGGCATGCACCACCAGGCCCAGCAGAGTTTTTCTATTTTTTGTAGAGACAGGGTCTCTTGATCAGGCTAGTCTCAAACTCCTGACCTCAAGCAATCCTTCTGCCTTAGCCTCCTAGAGTGCTAAGATTACAGGTATGAGGTTCCACGTCCAGCTTAGATTTTCGTTTTCTTGCTGGCTGTCAACCAAGGGTAACTCCTAGCTTCTAGAGGCCACACACATTTCTTCTCTGATGATCCCTCCCTCCGTTTTCAATGACAACAGGTACAGGTCTAGTTCCTTTTACCTTAAATTTCTCCTCCTCCTGCTTCTTCCCTCTCACCCCTCTGATCCAGAAGGAAGGGTTCTCTACTTTTAAGGACCCATGTGACTCAATTGGGCCCACATAGATAATCTACAATTATCTCCCTATTCTAAGGCCGACTGATTAACAATCTCAATTCCATCTGCAACCAGAATTCCATTTTGCCATGTAAAGTGACGTGTTCACAGTTTCTGGGAATTAGGATATGGGCATCATTGGAGGGCAATTATACTTCCCACCACAGGAGTGGAGATGAGACTACATGCGGGGAAGAAAGAAAGTGAATATAGAGGGAATTTTAATTATTTTCCTGGATTCCTTTTATGCCCAGTGCCAGCTGTTGGATATAACAAAAGCTATTTAAATATCTTAGCCTCATTTTCTGTTCCTCTTATATCAAAATATCAGTGTCTACAATAGGGAAGGCCTCTGGGGGCCAGTCAGGTGTGGTGGTCAAAGGTATCAAGAGTGGTGTTTGTCTGTGGTTAACTGGAGAGAGTATGTTTTACCAATAATAATATTCTCTCAAGAAATAAAGCACATCTATGGGATATATTAACCAAAGTGATCATTTTTAGATATTTGACCTGCCTCATAAGATTGCTATGAGGCCTAAGTGAAATGAATTTATGTAAGATGAATAACATATAATAGGTATTCCAACCATTTTAGTTTGCTTATTTCCTAAATGGTTTGCCCCAACAATGTTTACTAGGCTTTTGAATGTGAAAATGAAAAGGAAAAAGTAAAAAGATCATTTTATTCATTTTTTTCATAAATTACTACCCATAACATGCTATTCTCTGACCACCTGTGTTCTTTTTTACTTGCTTCTAAACCCATCCATCCAAATATTTGGACTTTAAAATCCCTACAGTCTCTTATAAGAACCATCAATCACATTCAATCAAATCTACATTCATCCATGGAACACAAACATGAAAAAATGGCCAATCTTCAAAATGGCCTTTTATAGAAGTCATTTCATTATTCTCATTGCGAGTTAGTTTTCTAATGTCTTTCTTCTAATCTTCTTTTCTTATTACTATCACTGTAGATGCTAATGCCATATCATTTTGACAACATTGCTTATTCATTTCATCCTTATTTTCTAATGATGCATAAAATGATTTTAAATTGTATATAGACATAGTTAATAAGAACTATTTTCTTCATCTAGTTTTACAGGCTATAGACTACATATAATCTTTGAGACATCAAAGAATATTGCTAATATGTATTATCAGTCCATTTATATATTCTTAGAAATGTATTAAATAGTTTAGATATGTCAATAAATGAACTTAGTGTGTCATTCTTCTGATTAAACAGACACTTAGGCCCAAACATTAGATATTAATGTTTATAATTTTGTATATGGAAACATCTAACATTTTCCCCATTCTTGAATATTCTCCAAACTGAAAGATCCCTCAAAAAATAGCTTCCTCTAGCTTAGATCTCAATAAGACAGAACACAGCTAAGAATAATACTAATTTCTCAAGGTTGTGCCTTCAATAGAGATGTAGGAATAAAAGAATCTCTTTGCCTATAGCAACAACTGCATTAACTCCAGCTACCAGACATACAGTGAAATATTGTAAGCCTCTGTGAGTTTTGTTTTTGTTTGTTTTAAATAAGTTAAAAATTATCATAACAAAATGTTATAATAAGATTTATAGACACCATGTCATACTTGCTAAATTTCAAGGAAGAAGCTTTTTTAATAAGAGGACTGTGAAAGGAACACAGGAAAACACTAATACTAAAAAGATGAGTCGTTTATTCTGAAGGAAGAAGAGCAAGTTGTCTTCGATAAAAGAAATTTGTCATGAACTTTTATTGAATTTTATTTGAAGCCATAGTTTTAATTTGACCAGAAAATTCTGGATTTTCTTTATTCTAAGACTAAAATCTAAATAAATAACACAGAACAAATCATGTCTATTAGTTTAAATTCATATTAAACTTATATTAAGCTACTTTATGTCGCCAATTCATCTAGTTAAGTTAAATATAGATCTTTTTTTTGGTAAAATCCAAAACACATTTGAGAGTGAATGGGGGTACTATTAATAATCACGTTGTTACAATAGCTAGAACGATTATCCTGATCAAATCTGAACATTTGGACATTCTATGCCCTTTATTGCCTCAAAGTTTTTACAAACCCAATTCCCTCTTTTAGAACAGTCTCTTCCACCTCTCCTAGTTTTATCACCCAGTTACATTCTGCATAGCCTCACATATCTACCCAACATTTCCACACGATGTGAGATGCCTCTGCTGTGGCTCTATCATAACTCTATCCTGTCATGTATCATCCATCATTTTAATCATTTGTTATTCTATCTACCCTACCAGACAATATGAAACAGGGAAGTGTAGAGCTTTTTGTCTTAACCTGTATTAGCTCTAGCATCATATCTAGCCTAGCATAAATATTTGTCAACCATAACACAGCTCTCATTTATAAACCATGAATATATAGGTACTATTGGAGTCCTATTAAGTAGGGAATATTCATTTAGAAACTTTTTTAGCACCTTCCTTTGGAGTAAGGATAACAAAGTGTTTGTATTTCTATATCCAACCTTCTAGAACACTTTGTAAATAAACTTTTAAGACATGAGGAAGCCAGGATTGTTTTGCATTTCAGAATGATTTGACCACCTCATTGTGTTAACCTCATGTTAACCAATTCTCTCTACATTTCCCAAAAGGAACACTATGGAAAACCAGCTATTGTGCTCGCTAGATAGAAGAGATATTTTATTTGGGTACCTAGTGTCTTGCTGGATGTTGGGCACCTTTCTACCCAAAATTTTGTTAAAACATTCTTCTCCCCCCATCTCTACCCAAGGAACTTATTTGGAAGTTGGGATGAATGACACATAGGTACCAACAGATATCAAATAAATAAAGTTTATTATTTACACAGTGAACATCTAAAAGATTACTAATGTGGAGGGCACAAGTTTGGTTTGGCATGAAACATGAAAGATCAAGGAAGGAGAATGACTCTGGTTTTAATCGTGGTTAGGAGTTGGGGCCAGGTTCCCTTGTAAGCTGGGACATGTATAGTGTCAACTTCCCACCAGCACCAAGGGAGGGCACGCAGCTTTCTTATCAGCTTATTAAGCTGTCAAGTAAAAGTGTAAGGGGAAGTGTGGATCTTGTATACTGTTACTGGTCAACCATCAAAAATGAATCTTTATCTTTGTTATATTGATAGCACATAAGGCTAATTCTGAGTTTTTAAAAAATGAGTTGATAATCTCATTGATATACACTTGATAGAAACTAATAAAATATTTCAGCAAGTCATCTACATAGTATTCATAATGTATGTGATAAACTGATTTCACATATGTTAACATGTATTCATTGTTATAATTCTGTAGCATGACCACGTTACAGCTAAAAAAAACAAAGTTTAGGAATACGAATCAACATATAAAAGATCATACATACATAAGTCAATAGAAGTACTGCTACAGATATTTACTTACTTTCTTTAACCCTAGGACCATCCTGAATTAAAGACGTAGGGTTTCTCTTCAAGATTTAGAATATGTGACAGCCCTTAATATCTCTTACATCTTGGGAAAAAAGAGGCAAGTGATTTTAATATCTTTTCTTAGTCTTTAATGCTTCATGCTAATGAAGCTGAGGATCACAACATCAGGCCATTTGACCATACCTTTTTTTCAAGAAGCAAATACTAATGGTTGCTAAATGTTATATAGCAAACCTATATATACTATATCAATGTAAGAAAAGGTACACTATATTCTGTAAAGGAGTCTTCTAAAATAAGAAAAGCAGCACCTATATTACAAATCAGATTTCCTCATACTATGCAATGTTCATATTTGATTTTGTAATTCAAATTTGTGAACACCTTTTTTTACCTTTGTTTCCATACCTGAGAGGTTTCATAATCTGTAATTCCACTGAGAGAATACACACTGATTCTATGTGCTCTTAAAGTGTCATTAACATACAGTATATACAACCTGTTCAACTCCTCTTCAAACTGTACTAAAAATAAATGTAGAGTAGTTATTGTAATTATAGAGTAAATATAACAAATTGACATAATTATAATTAAATCCAGGAAAAGTGGTGAGCACTTTGAAATGTACAAAATTAATTCAAGACTCTTATTTGTGGTTAAAAATTCTCTCTCCTTGGGGAAGTAAAATATTAACCGAGAACTTGGAGGCAAAAAATCAAAGGCTACAAAGCTATTTTCCTTTAAAGGGCAAGAAGAACAACCCCTAAGCCAAATTTGAGCTCTGTAAGTGTTCAACCAATTTACAGGAAAATGTTCTTAAAATGTCTCATTCATGCCTACTTCCATAATGTGAAAGAAATGTTCAGGTAAGATAAGCTATGGTAAAAACATATATATATTCACATACAATTTTTCTTCTTTATTGAGTTTCTGGTGAAATAATTGTTATACCTGGGTTATCTGGACAATTGTCCCAATTCTGTAGGGTCATTTTGCATGTTAAGAAAAGTATATGCAGCTTCATTTTTCCAAGAATTTTCTTTTCTAAATAGTATTGCCTAAAAGTTTTCTTGTAATTAACATAGTAAACAACAATTCTCCCTGGCATTTTTCTACTCTTCTTTGTGACTGCTCTTTTGACACTTAACTTTTCCTTGCTTATTTTGATTTTACTGGAGTAAGAGGCTTGTAAAAATCCTTGGTGGATACTCAGTATCTTATTTTGCAGTTGCACACAGAACCTTCTTAAAACTAAGTCCATCAATATGAAGAAGATGATTATAGATCACTCATCCTTGCAAAAGAATGTACCTCAAGATTAATAAAAATAATTTATCATCAATAATACCTGCCAATTGTCTACGATGACAAAGTTCTAGCATTCAATAAATGAATGTCACTGATTAAAGAATATATTGTGGAAATAGCTCCAAATGTAGATTTTAAAGAAAAAGGATGAAAAAAAGAAGATAGGAGCAAGCGAAGGAAAGAAGATAATGGAAAAACAATAAGTTAATAATGAGGAAATATGGAGTGGCTTAAAATGTGTATTTCTAATAGATAACAATGAGAATTGAACATAGATAAATGACAATTACAATGAGTTTTATTGCACAATTTTTCATGCATCATTAAATATTAAGAATAGGAGACAAGTATGAAGTCTAAAGACAAATCTGAATGTATCAAGAATGATGTAAAAGAAATAAGGACACAGAGGACAAATTTCACTGCATCAACAAGGTCTGATTTTGTGAGGTTATTGTACTTCATACGGCAGAAGAATTAAGGGAATTAAAGTAAATCTGGGAAAATGTCAGAAAGAACATTCTTGGTCACTGAAGAATGGTAAAGATATTTCTTATATTTGTATTCATTATTCAATCAAGGGAAATTGATCAGTCAGTAATGTCATGAGCCAAAAATACATGATATAAAGCAATAGCAAGAAAAATATTTATATATCTGATATTCTCTTATTTTATCAGTCCACTTACTCTCATATGATAAATGGTGTAAACATAAGCAACAACAGCAACAACAAAATTTGAATGAAGAAACTTCTTAAGTCATGACCTCAGGGAATTTTTACTTGTTTAAATTGTTAAATTAAAGAATTCTCACTTCTCAGTGTCTCTCCAGGGTGATTCCCTAGATGTTTCAGAAGGTCCTCAACATTCATTATATACTCAAAGCATTCACATTTGAAACCAATTCATGAAATTTTGTAGCTCAGAGGATATACAGTTATCTTTCACAATATTCTACTGTAACATCACTTTGTTTCCTCCTTGCCCTCATAGTCTCTCCTTTTTGTCTGCTTATATAGAAGCTGAAATAAAGGGCAGTGTGATAATTTAACAAGGAAAGTTTCTTTCCATAAAAAATGTGAATTTTTTCTCCAGGCCCATGACTTTGATTTGTCATGATTGCCTACGGACTTTATATTTTGGGTACACACTTAAGGAGCACAACTTTTTATTTCTGAGATTGGCTTGTAATGTGCTATCGTAGCAAGTCCCAGTGCAGGCATCTTGGACCAAATGAACTGAATTAGACAAGGGTGACTGAGGAATTTCTGTTAAGGGACATTATTTCTGTTTTTATTAATGCTGTCTCCTAATGCCTGCACTGTTTTATCTATATTCCAGGGCCAGAGAGTTGTATTCTGTAAAGTTTTTCTACCAGAGGGTATGTGAGAATGTGTTAAATACATAGGGATGCCATATATTGTTCCGAGAAAGAAACTTACATATATAATAAGAAATATGAAGGCAGATGGAACATCTTTCAATATAAACCTTTTCTCTGTTCCTTGAAAGTATGAAAAACTCAGGCATAGTATTTAGGATGCTACAATAACCTTCCATTTGAGCATGGGGTATAGTGATCTTTGTGGCTAAGAATGAGGCTGATTTAAGTAATCTATTCACCCCTAAAGAACTGAAAGAAGAAATGAAGAACAATTAGCAAAGAAGGTCAGAAGAATGATGAAGAAAGAAGGTAAAGGGGAGAATGAAGGGAGTAAGGAAGAAGAAAACAAACAAAAATGAATAGTTCCCAGTCTAATGATTACTTTAGCAATTCAATCAACTTTTTGATCCCTTCTTGCAATAACCAAAGGAAGTAGGAATTGTTAATTTTATACTACAGTTGAGAAATTAAAGTTAGAGAGGCTAAATGTTTTATTGTTCTCCTAGTGATATAAATTATAAACTCTAGAAAAGAGCCCAAATTTCACTTTTCCCCCCAAACACACGGATTTTTCTACTCCATGCTATTATAGATCATGGAATTTCATGATGAGTAACAGTTAAGAGCCAGTTACTGCCTCAGATATCCATCTGTGGTCCTCATGAAACAGAATGTCTCTTCCATCTTTTTGGGAATCAACAACTTACGTATCCAAACAGGAAAGTGGTGGAAGAGAAAAATATACGTTACAGAAGTTTCTGTGTAGCATTCACCATAGTTATCATTTTCTATCATCAGTTATCTTAAAGTTGACTTTTACTTTATTTTCAGTTTAAAATCAAAGATTTTGTGTTATATAAATGGAAAATAATTAGTACATATGGCTCAATAACAGATGAAACAAACTGGAATCTCAGGCTGTGAGGTTCATCATTTCCACTTGGCAAATAAAAACTTCGCAGATTCAAAAGGAAAAAAAATCTTATTTTTGGCAATTTTACCTATTATGCTTGAAGTTAAAGTTGCTTAAAATAATTTTTGTACTCTGAAGACAACTTACTTTGTGGGAATTATTTATATTTCTCATCTCTTTCTTGTAATTTTGAAAGCAACCTATTAAAAAACTGAAGCTTGCCCATGAAACCCACATAATCTGCTTCACTGCCCCTAAGTCCTAGGCTTAGGTTGTCTTATTTATCCTGCAGGTCATTGGTAAAGTCATGATTTGAAAGAATTAATCAAAAAAGCATTTTGAAGTCAGGCTTCTGTTGTATAAAAATAGGACAGTGGTGGATGGTCTTTCTGCATCACTCTGTTCTCTTGCTGGAGCCATAGGAAGACAAATAATCCCTAGCAGTGAAGAGATGGAATGTAAACAAAAACAAAAAGTTATGAAATCAACATCACAGGATACAGAAGATTAAAGTGGTATCCCCAAATAACACGCAAGACCTACAAAACATTCAGTTATGGAGGAAGGATAACAGGTAATGGAAAACACAAAAGGCAAAATGAAAGAAAAGACAGTAAAAATAGCATCATGGAAATGGAGCACCATGCAATAGAGTGAGAACAGAGAAACAACAACAAAATACACACAGCAGTGTCATGCAAGTTGCAGAATATACAAATGAATGAGAGAAAATTACCAAGAAGAAAAGGACAAAAACAAAAGGGCACAAAAGAAACTTTAGGAAGTAATCATTATTTTCAGTGAAAACCATATAGCTCTAGTATGAACTAAATATTATGAAGTGGCAGAAAAAGTCCATAAACTCTCTTGCCTAAGCATGGGAAGATACCAGAGAATAATAATAACTTTAAAAAAAGAAACTAGAAACTTGCTAATATAGCAGAAGCAGGACAATGCTATAGCCATTGTAAATAAAAAAAAATGTGCACTAACTCCATTACAGAAAAAATTGGTAGTTCAAACTATTAATAAATCTCTATTTGTATGTTTATAATATGTTATTTTTGGTAAATCCTAATAATAATTGATCATCACTATGCAAATGTTAATTTTTAACAAATCTAAAAATGAGAGCAAAAAATAACTTTCCATTTAAAAAACCAGAGTAATTATGTAAATCTAGATTCATAAAGACTTATTGACTTTTGGTCACCGGACACAGATAAAGAGCCATTGATTAGATCCTCCTAAGCCTATATCTACTATAGGTAGGAATTGATGTTTTAATGAGGATTTTTTGCTCCACAATGATAATGACATTTCAAGAAAACAACACTGATATAATGACAAGATTTGTGGCCACTGGAGTAAGAAAATGAGAACTCACATCTGCCTCTTCCATAAGATAGCTGTAAGATCTAGGGCAATTCCTTTAATCTCTGTGATTCACCATTTCTGGGAGAATAAACAACAGAGTTATTATTTTTGTAAAAGTTAAAGATATTCTTACAGACATGCATATATCAAAACAAAATCTAAGATTGTGTTTTAGTTGGGAGGCTTGAAATTTTACCCTAGGACTAAACATCAATGGGATGCTGTAGCTTTTAGACAGTCAGCAGTTAACACACTTTAAGAAATGCTAACTTAGTTGTCTTTTGCCTTTGAAGCTCATATAACAACCTATTTTCCCCATATTTTACACAGGGTTCAATTGTGAAATAAATTAAAAATATCAGAAAATGTATTTCAGTCCACCAATCAGTCCACGTCTCAGTATTTCATCAGTTTCAATTATCATTTAGAGGTAGAGTTCACAACTCAGGTTGGATTATTTGGCAAGGTACAACAATTCTTTGAAGGAAAAAAACATTGCACACATACAAGAAGAAAAATAATTTAAAATTGGATGGCATAAGAACAGCAAAAGTTATCTTTAGATAATTAATATGGCTCACAGTTTCAATTTATTTTACATAGGAAGAGACAGTGTACATAAAAGAGATAAGACACAGAGTAAAACTATTTATAATCTATACGTAAGATACACCTATTATCTGACGACTTCTTATAGGAAAACATGATAAATTACAGTTAAAATTAATTTCTAATGGAGAAATAAGATGCATTTTCATCTCAGTTAGTAGACATAAATAACGTGCATTTTCAAAACATTTGATTTTATATGTGTTATTTAGAAAAATTATTGAATACTTGCACACTTCAAAAAAAAGTGTTTAAAACCTCTTGCACATCCCTACAGGAAGGTGATTCATTCATTCATTTGAGTAATGTTTATTGAGCATTCACCATGTGGCAGATGCTATCCTAAGTGTTGGGGATTCAAAGGAAAAGAGAACTGGGCTCTTCCTTATGAAACTTTCCTTCCAATGGGCATAGAGGATATATAATGGAGGTAGGAAAGTGACCGATGTAGTCTGAGGAAGCCAGCAAGGTTTTCCTGAAGAAGTGGCATATGACTATGTGCCACAGCCCTGAGAAAGGAGAAAGCATACTGTGTCCAGGGACGGAAATTAAAAAGTCACCTATGGCTGACGGATGGGAACATAATGCAAAGTGTGATTAAAAAGAGAAACAGAGGCCAATTCATGAACAGCATTGTAGGCCATGTTAAGGGTTGTGATCAATGTCCTGTGCACTCCAGTGAAACACATATATGTGTGGTGGATACATGTTGGGGTGTAATTTAATCAGATTTGCATTTGTAATGGATTTATGTTTAAGGGTGGAGAATGTCTGGGACACGTGTAGAGGGAACATGGAGATAATTTTTAAGAGATGAAAACCACCAAAGAATGCACCTTTTTAACTAAAAACCAAAGAGCATTTTCAAGCCTCACTTTATCCATTCAACACTGAAAACCATTTTTCTCTCTTTATTGAAAAAAACTCCAAAATCTATACATCTAAATATCTATATCTATCTATATCTTACTTTGAAGTAACATTTTTGAAATAATTTGTCTGAAATAAATCTCTGATTAATATGACCATAAAACTCTCTCACCCTCATGCCATGGCTTCCAATTATACTTAGCATTCCAAATCCTTACCAAGGTTTACCAGGCTTCATTAATGTTGTCTGGGACTATTTCTCTGGCTTTATTTCTTGCATTTTTCCCTTGCTACCTATACTGCCACGACGTTCTCCTTTCTTCCCCAAACAACCTACACATTTCTGTTTGAGGGATTTGCAATAATTGTGATTCTGCCTAGATGTTCTCCCATCAGAGGTAACAAGGATTGTCCCTCAGCTCATAAATCTATGTGGATGTTATTAATGTCATCAAATTATGTCATGAATAATATGCCTGTTGTCAATTAAAAATTAGTAAGTAAAATTTCCTGGATAGAATTTTAAATTTTATTTTAAAAAGTAAATTGTAAGGTCAAAAAATTAAGTATCCCATGTTACATAATAAACTATTGTTAAAAATGGAAACTACAATGCCCTTAGTTTAAAGGAAGCTTTAAATAATCATGGATAGTATTGAACTCTTTGATTCAGGACTGGGAAAGACTGGTAGGTGGATTAAAGTGTTTATGTTCTCTTGTTTACTTTTTAAAAGGGAAATGTAAAGGGAGGATTTCATCTGGAAATTATGACAGAAGAGTCTTTCTTTTTCCCTATAATTACATCCTACTGATTACCCAAGACTGTTTACAAAAAATCTTCTCTCAGTTTCCTATCTGTGTAGTGTATTAGATAAGCTGGTGTCTAGTAATGGGAAAAAAGTAGCCAAGACTAATTATTTTTTTTTTTTTGTGGTTTTCCTTGTTGTTCTTGTCGTTATTGTTGTTGTCATTTTGATCTTAAAAACATGCATTCCTTGATGCAGGTCAGAGTGGTTGGCTAGATTGGGGATCTACCCTTATACCCATGTTCAAAAGCCTCTTCAGTCTGAAGCAGAACACTTTGGAGAGAAAAGAAGAAAGTAAGGAATAGCAGAAAGAGGAGGATAGACAGAAGAATAGGTCAGACATAGATTTCATATTTAAATACTTATCAAAATTAGAGAATCCTAGGGGGACTGTGAAATGTCTAGGATCTCATATTCCTAAGGCCTTTTCAACTGAAAAAAAAATAAAATGATGCGCACACACACACACACACACATAAATATACACACGTATATAATGAAAGAACAATTCTGGGAATGGAATTCATGGTTTAAATAAAACACTGTTCTGCACATCTTTCATGTGATTATGAAGAACAAATATTAGCATAAATATGTAAATGGCACATGAATGGTATAAAAAATACATTTATTACACTTTCTTTAGAAATCAAGGCTCTCACACCACTGAATCAAAATGGCTTACTGACTCATTCTCTGTTTTACCAGTTGTGAAGTTTGCCTGAAGTACAAAAAGAGGTTTTCTGGAAAATCTGAGTCTATTTGTAACTGATCTCCTAGTTATCTCAAACATTATATTCTTATCCTGATTGCTTCTAGAAAAAACCCACCCTTTATGTACTTTCCTGTAAGTCTATTAAAGGCATTTTTTCAAAGCCATGTGTGAATTTATGTTATGTGGATTTTTAATTACTCTCTAATTGCTTTTTTTGTGTGTGTGGATCTCAGGGGGAAAAGTATCAACAGTTTTTGTCCCGTGGAAATATTTTTCAATTTCTTCAACCCATGTGACTCAATCATGACGTATGTATACAAGTCAACCCTTTAAAAAATTAAATATCACTCGTACTCTCAATTGGGATGAAAAATGATAATTATGCTGAATATGCACATCCAAGACAGATGATTAAGGTGGTTGGATTATCCATTAGAACTTCTGTTTAGTTTGTCAGATGCATGTGGCCACGGACTAAAGCTATGATTTCATAAAGATAAATACAAGCCATGTTTTCAGCACCGATGGTTGTGGAAATTTATATTCTAACATAGTAATAATTTCACCACCCTGTGGATTGCCAATTTCTACACTTTTCCCCCGAAGTGTATGCTTCTATACAATGGGGGCTATTTTAAATATAAATAACAAATTTATTAAAATTGTGTGCAATTCATTCACTCCTTGCTTCTAAATCTCATCAGTGATAGTCTTGGAGACAACTAGCTGCTATAGATATTGTGTTAAGTGATGAGGAAACCAGGATGAATAAAAGACAACTCATTCATGAATGAAAGATGATAAAACATAGGGATTTTAATGTAATAAAACACAAGATGATGTAAACAAGTAAGAGCAGTAAAGTTTACGTGTCAAGAAGAAACATAGAGGAAGTAGAGCACAATTATGGCCAAAGACAAAGTACTGTGTATCTCTTAAGTTAGGAAAGAGACATTTCTTCGATCTTGAATTCAATTTTATTTTCTGTAAAATGCCATTCCTTTCAGCATAAGCTCTGATGGTTTGCACAAACTTGAACTGTAACTTTCCTGTTCTTTGCACACACACACACACACACACACACACACACACTCACACACACACAGCCTTAATCCTCTAATCCTCTTGTTCTCTCTTCTTCTTTTCATCCCAAGATGGTCCGTTCAGTTCTTGAAGTTCAGTTCTTGCTGTGGGTTAACTACTTAACACCCTAGATCCCTGCTATTCTAAATTTCAGCTCACCAAAGAGTTTAAAAAGACATGATCCCTACTCTCAAATAAATCTGTCTAAAGGAAGAAACACACATGTGTAAGACATGTACCATAGATGAATGGAAAGCGTTATTTCAAAAATGTAGAGTCCTGTGATAATATAATGAACAGACTAACTAGCTCTGTGAGGTCAGTGTAGGCTTTGGGTGACTTCTGAGATGAAAGCTGAATGGATATTGCCCAGACAAAACATGAGGAAATGGTCAGTAGTCCTTCATCAGTATGCTATATTCAAGCAGACTGTAACACATTGAGTTTTAACATAGATTGATACACGAATAAGTCACTATACTTGTACACTATCCCCATCCTCCCCTTCCCACTCCCCAGAGGGGTTTTCCTCTATGTAGTAGGATTAAACATCCAAGTTCTGTTTTCAACTGTTGTGGTCTATAGCACATTTTGATAAAATTCCAACTTTATGTCAAGACTCCTCAAATTATGATCAGTATCAATTTCATCTTATTTTCACATTCTCTCTATAATTACATATAGATATCACTATAAAGAGAGAGAAATCATTCATTTCCTGTATTGATTTCTCTTTCTTTTAGTGGTATCTATGTGTAACTAGGGGTGCTCATCAGGTGTGTAGGGGGTGATAAACTCACAACTAATGGAGACGGAGCACACTGTGGGAGGAGGGCATGCTTCTAGCCCTGGCTTGGGTGAGGGAAAGGCATTGCATGTTATCAAAATGTTTGTATCCCCATAATATTCTGAAATTAAAAGAGAGAGAGAGAGAAATCATTCATAAAGTAAATAAAATATACTGGTTTATAGCTTCAGTGTAAAATAAAACCTTGATAGAACATATTCTTTTACTGTAGTGACAGGGGTATCTGAGCTCCAAATTGCATTTATCATCACTTCCTCCTATATTCTCTCCCTTATCATAAAATCTGAAAGACTACTGAGTTGTCAGAATTCTTCAGCTTCAAGTATCAGGATGTGATTGCCATTCTTCCAATGCTAACTCCTCACAAAAAAAATTGAAAGGCAAAAAGGAAGAAAAAGCTGTCAATCTTCCTCCAGCGCTGTCAACCAGTCACATGGGCTTCCACACATTTTTAAACATTTAAGAATTCTTTTGCAAACTACTTGCCTTTGTGCTACAGACAACTGTATAATTAGGGTTTCTTTTGGTTCCTGATCTGTGAGGGAACTTTGGAGAACCCTAACACAATCTCTCTCTCTCTCTCTCTCTCTCTCTCTCTCTCTCTCTTTCTCTTTACATATATATGTATACACACACACACACACACACATAGTGTGTGTATACACTATATACTATATATAATATATGTATTCTATGTATAGTATATCATATATAGTATACTGTATTTTATATACATATGTGTAGAGAGAGAGGCAGAAACAGAGAGAAACACTGAAATGAGTGAAACAGAGAATGAGATATACTTTAAGGAATTAGCTCATGCAATTGTGGGGGATGAGACATCTGGCATCCACAGGACTGGCCAATAATCTGGAGATTCAGGCAAGAATTGATGTTGCAGTCAAATCTGTATGACAGGCCAGCAGACTGGAACTTAAACAGTGTTTCTGTTTCTTGAAGCAGAATTGCTTCTTCTTTGATAAACTTCAGTCTTGCTCTTAATTCCCTTACCTGATTGTATGAGGTCTACTTGCACTATGGAGAGTAAACTGCTTTATTCAAAGTCTACTGATTTAAAGATTATCACATTCAAAAAATACTTTCACAGCAACATTTAGATTGGTGTTTGACCAAACAACTTACCTAACCTAACATAGCATATCCAGTTAACACATAAAATTGACCATCATATTGACCCTTTATGAATTTGAGAAGAATACACATCTTAAATTATATGTAATCTCAAAATGAAGAAAATGACAAAATCATACTTCTGCCTAACATTCTACATGTTTGCGTCCTCCCAAAATTTCTGTGTTGAAACCTAATCCTTAATGTAATAGCATTTGGAGGGGGTTCCTTTTGGAGTGATTAGATCATGAGGGTGGAGCCCTCATGAATGGTATTAGTGTCCTTATAAAAGAAGCCCCAGAGAGCTCCCTTGCCCCATTATTCCAAGTGAGGAGGAAATGAAAAGACAGCCATCTATGAAGTAGACCCTCATCAGACACTGAATCTGTTGGTGACTTGATTTTGGACTTTTCAGCCTCAGAACTGTAAGATATAAATTTCTGTTGTTTTTAAGCCATCCCATCTCTGGTATCTTTGTTATAGCAGGCCAAGTAGACCAAGACAGGGGATAAGAGAGGAGTGAAATCAAATACATTTGATCATCACATCTACCTTTATCTGTGTGTGTATACATGCACATATTATAACAAAATAAGGAAAACATTTAACAATTTCAGTCCTCATTTCTTCAACCGGTCATGTGGTTGTAACTGGTATTTGTAACTACCTTCTTCCACTGTCTATTCTATATTCCCTTTGCCCTCAGCAAGCGCCTTAGCTGGTCATGGTTCTTTGTCTGTTGGAGTAACCCCATTCTTCATTCCTGAAGGGTCAATCATTAGCATTCTTGACTGAATTGGGCTGTTGAAGATTTCCATTGACTTTAATCACAGGGTATGGTAAGAACTAAGGGACTCCCTAAGGGATGTTCTGTATTCCACGCATACTCTTATTTACTTCTATTTTGTACTAGCAGTCAAATTTCCCCTTGGTAATCAGGATCAATTACCCTAGTCCATAAAGTAAATCCCTTCTTTGTCTGTTGATTCAGAGGCATGAGGAGCTCAAAGTTGGTGGCTGGCTGTCTCCCCTGCTGTTCAACAGAATCAAGAGGTCTGGTGTGATTATGCTGTCCTTTTTTTACCACTGGACTGTAGATGTGTGAAGGAAAGATAACTTTTCTTTGAAAATGAGGAAATGCACCTGAGAAGTTTCTTCCAAGATACATCTGAGGAGCTTCATCCATGAGATCCTGTACTGTGAGCTAATGCTTTAATAAATAAAATATTTTGAGGGAGGATTTGAGTATATTTTGAATACAAGAGAAACGTAGATTTTTGTGGCCAGAGGGTGGACTCTGACTAATGATCTCTTACAATGGATTCCTTCCCTTCCCATATGGACACCCACATCTAGGACTGGAGATTATCCCCCCTTCTCTTAAATGTAGGCTGACTCTTACTTTTTTGGACAATGAAATATGACAAAAATAAAATTCTGGAGTTTCTGATCCCAAGTTTTTCTTCCTCTTGGAATCCAGGTACCCATAATGTGAGTTCAAGCCATGTGTACCAGCCACATAGAGAATATACATACTTCCCATCTATTTAATTTCTAGGGATTCTTTGAACAAATAGCCAATTTCAAAGTTCTCTACAAGTAAGACTATTCTGATTATTGTTTTGCCTCTACTATCCATCATAGTAAACATGATTACCTTGTCTTTGCATAATTGCTGCCACTTGCCCCTGCCAGTTTAGGATTCCATCATCCCTGTGGCATTTACAGATCCCAGTTCAGGGGTAGCAGTTAGCACTGTAATTCCCGACCTACAAAGAAGGGTCACTACAGAGATCTTCGAAGATGATGAAGTTCCCTTCAGAAATTTATTTCTTATAGCCTTTGATGAAAAGTTTGTGTAAGTATGTGGATTTGTCCACCTACAGTATACCAAGGAATTTCTGGCATTCCAACTTTGTTTAGGGTAGGTGCCCTTTTGGTCAATGTTTCAATCTCCCAACTAAGCAAACTTTTAGAGCCCTTCCTAAACACTTGAGCTAAACACATTAAATCCAGAATTGCTGCTTAGTGGGACCAGAGTGTTGTTACTCTTTTATCTTGAATCTTTACCCTTAAGATCCATTTCCACACATATTCTCCAGCTTTCTATTTAAATGAGGAAAATTATGCAGTTCTTTCGAAGTATGTTGCATCACCTTGTGTGGCACACTTTTTACCTTACCTTTAGGGCTTGCTGGTACCTGAGTCTAGTTTTAGGTCTAGAAGCAAAGGGAATGGCAAGGGTAGGTCCTGAGAAAGATTAGCAATAACTTGCAAGGCTACTATACCAAAGTAAAGCAGAGTTAATCTCCTCAGACAAAAATAAAAGGGCTGCTTACTGTGCTGGCAAAGAAAGCTCTACGGAATCTAGGAACTCAATGTTCTCAGTTTCAATGACATCTTCACTTCTTTCTTGCTACTTAACATTTGTTCCCCAACCCCAAATTCATACGTTGAAATCGTGATTTCCAAGGCAGTGGTGTTAGAAAATGGGGTTTTAAGGAGGTAATTAAGTCACGATGGCAGAACCCTGGGATTAGTGCCCAATAGAGCTTGTTTGCTCCTTCCACCACATGAAGACACAGGGAGAAGGAGCCTTTCTGAACCAGCAAATGAGTCCTCACCCAACACTGAATCTGCCACCACCTTGATCTTGGACTTCCCAGTTCAAGAGGCCTTGAGAACTAAATGTGTCTTTTTTATTAGAAACCCAGTTTATGGTATTTTGTTATAGCAGCCCAGACTGACTTAAACATGTCCTCACTCGAAATTTCTGCAGTACAGTGAGAAACATCCAACCAATTCCATTATGTATTTAACTGCAGTGTTGTAAGGTAGTGAGTACTTGGTCACTCAAAGTTCTGCCTTCTATAGATGCTTAATTACAGTTATCTGAAGTAAATAATTTGAGTAAGTCTTTTTCCATGTCACGTTATGGTTTACCAGTGTCTTCTTTACCACTAGAAACAGACGCATTATTGCCTTTGAATCAAATCAGACTAGAGAAACAATTCTAGGATTTCCCAAAATAACACACACACACACATGCATGCTTGTGTATATATACGGTTTATGATATATTATTACATATTGCATATATTTGAGGATTTGTAAAATGCAATTGGCTTGAACAATTGTAGAGACTTATTTAAGAGTCTGTAAGGCTGTTGTCTCTGCTCTGCTTCTAATGCTGGAACTTGAGGATCACAGGGAAGGTAGTCTGAAAGGGAAGATAACAAGCAGGCTGAAACTCACAAGCATGAGATGGAACTCCATGAGAATGGACTGAAACTAGTGTTGGTTCTTATTGCCTCCCACCTTGGTGATGACGCTATCCTGAAGAAAGAGAGCTTTTTATCACAAAGATAAAACATATACACTTGGGCAAGAGTCAGAGAAGCTAAAAAAAGGAACCAAAGGAGGGTAAGGAATGTCCTACACAGCTGTTACTCGCGCAACAAGAAGCGTCAGACTATCAGTAACAACATATGTGTACTATGCAATGGCTGCTGCCTCCCTTCCACCTTACGAATCTTTTAGAAATCTCACTTGTGGCTCTCTCTTATCATAAACATATAAAAAAGAGAACTCTGGGAAATGTAATTTAGCTTGGCCATGTTTACACATTATAAAAACAGCACCTTTATCACAATTTATCATGCTTTTGAGAAAATGTTAAATTTTTCTAATGTTTTGTTTCAAATTTCTATTACTATATACATAAGTTAGGTTGACTGTGGTATTTTTACATAGAATGTGTGTGCATACACATTTTTATCAAATTTTTTTATTAAAATAATGCTAACTTTGTAGAGTGAATTGGTATGGTTTGCGTCTTTTTTTCCATGATCTCAACTATCTGTAATAAGATATAAATTTGTCATCTCTTATCTACAGAATAGATTGAACTCAGCTAAAAAACCATCTGGATTTGTAACCTTATTAAGTAATAGGTTTTAATATCCATTCTTATTTATTTTATGATTATTGGTCTGTTTCTTCTGGAAATTTAGATGTGAGATTTAATGACTGCAATTTAATCTTGGCATGTTGCTAAACTCAAAGGTTATATTAAATAACAACTCTTGAGCTAAAAGGCAGTTGCCTTTTGAGTGGAGATAGAAGATAATGAACAGTTATCTAGCCCTTACAGTGTGCTAGATACTATATAAAATTATTTGTACACATTTTCCATTTTTATCCCTATGGTAGAGAGAATCTGTGAGGTAGGTATTATTAGCCCTATTCTCAAGTCGAAGAAGATGAGATCCAGAAAGATTAAATAATTTGCCCTGAGACTTCTGAACAGTAGAGGTGGTACAAGAATTCAAATCCAGTTAAGCAGAAGCCAGAACAACAAAATGTTAAAAATGTGTCTTCGTGAAATTGTATGGAAAAACTCAGAGCTAAGAAACTGTATGCGACTTAGAGCCAATCTGGGAGAGGGTCTGCTTGGTTTTATTTGTTTTGGTTTATTTTTGTTTTTCAGATGAGGGATTCAATTTCTTTTTCGGCCTTGTTGCTTTTTGCCTGTGTGTTCCCGCTTTCTCGCATCAAACTGACAGAAATTTTTTAATATAACTAAGCTTTGTGGAGTCTTGTTACTCAAATCAAAATATTTCACTAAAAAAACAGTGTATTATTTTCACCCCAGCTAGTTACTGACTACTGTAAATTAAAGATATGGCATACTCACTAAACACCCAGTAAGTACTCCGTAAATTCAAACTGTGGTTTTTGAGTTTGGGGACTATGTGTTATCCATCTTTGTATTAATTAGTCTCTAAAATTCCGTGCCTTAGCCACAGTAGGTGTTCACTAAATCTATTGAGTGTTGAAATCTCTTACATTGAGCTACATAACACTGTCTTGGTATTTAATCACTGTGCATTACTATCTTTTTTTTCATTTTTCTATTGATTCTTTTTATACCAACCACATTTATCATTTCTACCAGGCTGTTTCCAAAATTTAACTCCAAGGTACATACAGATTTGTTTTCTTTATAAATATTATCTATATATTATATATTCAGTTTTCTCCAAGTATGCCACCTTCCATAGACATCATCCTATTGTCAGCCTTGTTGGCATTGGTGTAATTATAATCTTCCATGATTAATGTCTTAGCTCTTTCATAGGGTTTTGTTATCTGCATACATACTTCTAAATCTTGTTTTTCATTCTACCTGAGACATAGTAGTTTCTTATCATTTATTTTCTTTCCATTTCTATTTTTTTGCTATGATCCAAATAATCTCCTCAGTCTTTGGAGCATGCATTATATCTCTTTTTAGGTGATACAGGACATTATCTCCTGCCCGGCAAAGCCTAGCTTTGCTTTGAAAACATGCTCCTGATTTTTAACAGGGCTCTTACCTACCTCATTCTACCTTACTACTTCAGTTGTATTAATCTCTACTTCCCAACCTTGAAATCATGGCTTTATTTCATCTTTTTTTAATGCATATTCCAGGAAAACAAATAATAGATACACTTTCTCTTACTGCTAAGGTTTTGTTTTGCTGTTGCTGTTATTGTTTTTGTTGTTTAGGAAATGTTAGTCCTCAGGTCTCTATTACTATCTTTCTCCTCTTTATTTATTTTAATTGTTGAAATAACATTCCTTATGTTTTCGATTCACCCTTTCCATAGGCATGGCATGTTATTCACCAACTCACCAAAGCAGTGCATGCATTAATACATATTATATCACTGTATCTTTTTTGTTCTGTTTTTATATGATGATCATCTATTGGTTTTACCGGGAAGCAAAATAGGGTTGATTTTTAACAAGTATTCTATGACTAAACATCTAGACTTAAATACATATAACAGGCATCATTATGGAGTCTCAGAATAATTTTTAAAAAAAACATTGTCTTGTTTCTTCTAATTTTACTTACTGCTTTTTTGTTTGTTTTTTATTATTGTCTCTTAATATCTTTGTAAACACATAGAGAAAAAAATAAATGCACTACCAGCGTGATGAGTTAATACTTTGAGATAAAAATTTTACATGGTGTTAGATTCAATTCTGTCTCCTGCCAACTGAAAATATACCATTTCAAGTTAAAGAGGAGGAAGAAAGAGTGTTTGGGTTTATTGCAGATTATTGCTGTTAAAAACGAATTCCTTAGAGAAAATATCTAAAATACACTTTCAGTTACTGGTGCTCATATAAAATTAGAGTATAAAAAAGAATTTCTTCTTAGTATTATGTCAGTTATTTCTATTTCCATCAAGTTTTATTTTGGTTTTCTGATCCCCTGCCTATAACGTCTAACAGAAGCGCAGTGTGTAAAATTGACTGTGAGTTTATGATTCTAGTTTTCCTTATCACACTCTATTTTCAGTATTATCTCTATCTACCTTTGGTTTCACTTTTCTTTACTTTCATTTTAAAAAACACAGTTTACTTTTTGCTCTTGGCTCCTGCTCTTTGGTCATTTTTTTTCTTGACTTTACTATCTTACTTCTATCTAAACCATGAATTTGATGATAGTCATTTCTCTTCTATAAATTCCCACCTAGCAAAACGTATATATAATTTTTTTCATAAACTGCAATTATGGCAAAAAGTATACATACATACATGATTCTTTACAGTTTCAGAAATAGCCTTTTTACTTTTCCTTACCCATCATTAGAGTCCACTAAAATCTAGCCAATTATTGACTGTTACTAGTACATACATTATGCGGAAAGGAAATTAAACTTTGTTTTGCATTTGGCAATGGGGTTCCAAATATATTTAAGAAGGCAACTTAGTATTTCTGATTTCTCTGTCATTGTTTATGGCATTTTTGTTTATTGAATCTTTCACATTTATTCACAATTTCAATTGCTGTTTAGTTACTTCCTTGAAAGATACATGATAGTAAGAGATTACATAAACATTCTTACTCACTTTGAACATGTAAAATGTTTCACAGCAGGGATTATGTAATGTAAATGAGATAAAATATAGATACTATGAATGAATACTTATGGGTCCGCTTGACAGCTTCTACTTACAAGGCTATTCTTAATATAGAAATCAGCATAATTTGTACATCAACTTTAAAGACATAAAGAAGACTTTGATCAATGCATTTATTATGCTATATAATCATATGATTACTTCTTTATTTTCAGGGAGAATCAAACATTGAATAAACAATTTTTTAAAAGAAGCTATATACTGAAACATGGCCACAAACCCAAATAACCTTCAATTTATGCTCAGAAATCTGATTATGGGTATCATGTAGCATTTTCAAATTTTATAAAATTGACTATTTGATCATTTGAAGATAGGGTCTCATTATATAAAAGGGAAACAAAAGGAAGAGACAGACAATTCCATTTTTGAACATGGCCTTTCATGCTATGTCTCCACTAGGAACTATCTTTTGAAACATTGCAAAGGACCTTAAAATATGTTCCAAGCCTCTGCTCTCATCTGTGTCAGTTGCTAAGGCACCATATCATTATCTCTGCCTGCAAAAAAACCAGACTGTCCTCTATGGCCTCTACCCCCAGCCACCTCACTCCATGAACATATCGTGAATTGAAACATTGAAATTTCCCTTGAAAATGGTTGTCTCCTTAGTGATTAGGTTCTTCTCACTTTAGTTAGGAAAAATAGAATATAGCCATGAACGGTGACACTGTGAGGTATGTTAGCATATATCAGTCTCTGCTGTGGCTAGAGAGAAGGAAGGAAAATTGTGGTGAACTCGAGGAGAAATTTTTATTACTTCTTCATACACAATCCCAAATTTCCTATTGTTAATTTGTTCCTTGGAATTTCTCATAGATCACTCTTCTCAATATCAAGATATACAATTCAAGAAACACTGATTTCAATCAAGTGGCTTAGTCAATATAGTCAAATTACCTTAATAATTATTGTGGTTGTTCTTTTTGGTGCATCAATCAAATGTGTTTAAAATATTAATATGTATGTAAGAAAATAAAACAAAAGTTGATAGTTCAGCTTACACCAAAGGAAAAAGATTCAAGGGAGAGTTATATGAATTAAATTATTTATAGATCTTTAATAATATAAAAAATTGCATGAAAAATATATTCATTAATATTAAGTACTCAAATTTGGTGAAAAATATTTTAGAATCCTATAAGACTTGGAAATGTCAAATATCTCCAAGAAAATATTATGTTTCATGTGTAAACATGAATTAATTAGAAATGTGCAAATAATTATTTTCTTAGATTAGCAACAGATTCAAAAATAAAAGTAAGGAAGAAAATAATGAATATATCCATGGTATAGATTGATATTAGAAATTAAAATCAAGATGTGAATGTTTTCTAACCTCAACAGCTATTCTTTTTTCTTAGAAATTATTTAGAATGTTAACATATAGAGAAAAAGATAGTGGTGTTTTAAAATTATTAATATTCTTACTGATTGCATGCTCATTAAAAACAAAGTACAATTCAATTTGCATATTTCATCTGTACATGATATCATTTAGCTTTAAGTTGTAAACGAACTAAATGCCCATCACACACATAATGCAAATAAATCTAATTTATTTGTAATTATACTTTTCTAAATCATATTACTATATGATAATATGCTTTTGTCTTCATAAACATATATAATCATTAAGATTTATAGTTCTCCCTGGGAAAGGAGCAGGTAACATACACTATCATTTTGTAATGGTAATTCAATTGCTGGAACATTAGAACTTTTAACATAAGACTTATAATGAAAATTTCGATTCTCTACTCTGTAACTAACAAATCCTGAATTATTTCCTTCCTTAGACATACGCCATTGGAATCCATTTAGAGTGCTTAATGATGTATTAATAAACCATGATTTTCCAGCAGAGTTTCTCAACTCTCCTTACTGGCGCCAGCTCTGGTGCTGCCAATCAAATTAGAATGTCAGGGCTCCTCAGTAAATAAAGGTTAATTGGACATACAAAGGGAAATTGTACATCAGAAATATCTATAGTCAGGTTATTCTTCCTGAAAACTTAGTTATTAAATTTATACTCATCATATGTACAGCTAAAATATCTTTATTTTTAATTTTGAATATAGAGAGCAATCTGCTTGTTGCAATTTCAGAAAACTCAGATATGCTAGACTTATCATTTTCATCTTTGTTGATTTAAATTTTCTAATGATTGTTGCTTCAAAGAAAAGACAACTTGGGATGATTTTTGCTTGGTAACCTTTACTGTAAATGTTTTTCTTTAAACCATCCTCCCCAATCTCAAAAATCTTGTTCTTCATAAACATGTGAAAAATTATTTAAACACATATATCATTATTGCCCCTAAATAGCTTCTATTTCCTTTCTTACTTCCTGATCTGTTATGGAGAATCAAATAAGGCCTGTTTTTGATGGGTTCCATTGCCTAACATTCAACCCAGATGTGAGTCATGAGCTTGAACATCTGCATTTTGTTACTTGAACGGTTCTAATAGAACCATGTGATAAGACTTACTAAGTAGACATTGACTTTCACTGGCCACATAATTTTAGAAACTTAAATGTACCCAATAAAAAAATGAGTATGTTAATAACAATAGTTGATTCAGGAATTTAATCCAGTCTCACCACTATCTCTAAATTCTAAACGCAAGAAATAATGATAATTGATACTTTTATGTGTAGATACTTTTTACATGAATTATATATGTTATATATTAATATGTTATATGTAAATATAAATTATATGTTTTATATATGTATATAAAGCTTATCTAATCCTCACGACAGCCTATCAGTTAGATAATTATTTCAATCCTTATTTCAGATGTGATACACACACATTTTTAAATTTAAATGCATAGTAAAACTAGTTGACAATGAGGAATTTTTTTTTATAACCATTGATTGGCAGTAATACCATGGGGAAGAATCTACTCCATAGGATGTAATAAATCATAGCCAAATTTCATCTCGTCTTACTCTGGATCATACTAGAACATAATTTTTTAGCATTGACTTAAAACTACACATTCTAAATGGTTTAATTAATATGAATGAGAGTTATATCAGGTATTAGTGTCAGATAAATATCAATAAAGTTTAAAGTTTGTAATCTTAATAATGTATCTCAGTCAAATTAAAACGAGTGTTTTATCCACCTCTGTGATGTTTATCATTAACTATTATATATATATACACAAATCAATATTTTTGAAAATAAAGCATAGGTGTAATTTTGTCTAGAAGTGAAGGGAAGAAAACATGTAAACGTTCTTCATGAGTAGAGATCTTGAGATTTATAAATAGTCAAATAAAAATTTCTGAAAATGCAATTCATGTGGAATTTAGGTTTCCATGTTAAGCAAACATATTTGTGGTAATCTCTTTTTGTCATTAGTAAAAATCTTATTTCTGCCAAATTAAGTCAAATTATGATTGGGAATAACTAAAGTTATATATTATCAACCAAAAGAAAATAATTTGTGTACTCTATGACCCAGTAACTCCATTTATAATGTATCTTGAGAATTTCTTACATTTGTGTGCCAAGAAATCTGTAAAAGAATGTTGTAGTATTATTGCTTGTATTAGTTAAAAACCAGAAGCAATTAAAATATATATTAATGGAATGAAAAAATGAGATCTAGTGAAACAATGAAATAGTACAGAACAATGAAAATGAATGAACTCTCTAAGTCAATACGAATGTTTCCCAAAAATATAATATTAAATATGATTCCATTTGTATACATATAAACATCAGACTAAATTTAAAAGTGCTATTTAAGAATATGTTTAGTTTGTGAAAATTTAGAAAAAAGCAAGAGCATGATGACTATAAACTCAGGAAAATACCAATCTTCTGGAATTAGGAGGAGAATACCATCAGGGCGGTATACTCAGAGGGATTTAAAATGTATTTTTCTTTTTTTTATTTCATAAGTTTAGATATTTCAATAGTAAAGAAATTTTTGACTTGCTAAATATTATTAGATACTCTCTGGTATATCTGTTATATTACTCATATATCTGTTAAATATAGTATAAGCACTCTTTGATTATATTTTTAAAGTAATTTTTAAAAGGAAGAAAATGTAGTAAAGAAACAATTATTAATCTTTTATCCCTAAATAGACGAAGGTTTGTGAAGTTATTTAAATACCTTGAGTGTATTTTTCCTATTTAGAAAATAAATGGAGTGTACTAAACTCATTCAGTAATTTATTTATTAATTCATTCATTGTCATTATAAATATTAAGCATTATTTTATGTTCTAAGATACATGCTTCCTTTCAGGTGTATAGAGATACAAGCAATGGCCTTTGTCATAGAACAGCTGACATTCTAGTACAGAAGCTGATGATGTCTCCCAGTTCTAACTTTATTTTCAGATGGCAGACAGTTCAATTCATTCCCCAAGTCAAGACAAAGGAAAGAATTTGGCAGGCACTGTGAGCTGGTCCTTTACCCCAGCAGACACTCATAGAAAGTTAAGGTAGATGTATAGAAGGAGATGTCATATATGCAAAGAGTGTAAAAAGAAGAAAAATTTCTGATTTGAACTAGTGACATAAAATAAGGCAATAATCATGTATATGGAATACATTAATAATATCATTCTAGTCTTACTTTGGGTAAAAATAATGATGCTTAGGCTCATATACATCAAATTCTATTTCAATATATGTAAAATACAAATATTCAAAGCTTTAATAATAAACACAAGCACACTGAGAATGTGTACAATGTTAATGTCAAGGCTGAGTTGGTAGTCTATTATGTCACAGGGAAACAAAATCCATGTCCAATATTCATACTGTGTCTGGACTTTGCAAGCTGTATATTGTTTCTATTAGGAAGGTAAACTGCTTTGAATGCTGTAAGAGAACTTTAGAATTCATTCTCAAGTGATAAATTTTGTTTTTCTATTTTAAATTTTGAAATAAAAATGTATTTACCAGATTTCTTAACTGAAATTGCAAATTTTACAAAATTTTTTGATGTAGGTAGCAGAAATCTCCTTGTAGAATATAAAAATCCACACCTGTGAAATAAACAGGTGTGGATGTTGCTAAATATTTATTTGAAAATTTACATGCCATCTATTGGTAAACTGATTTTAGTGATCAATTTTCAGGATTTGAAAGGGGTAAACAACTTTACAATGAACACTATCTGTGCTTCCCAGCAGGCTAGTTTTAGGTTTAAAGGAAAGAAAAAAATGCACACACATGCACACACACACAAAATATGATTAGTGTTCTGAAATACTTAAGACACTGAAAATATTTAGCTTGACCTGTCTATTTTTTTCTTTCTCCCGAATATTCTGTGTATGCCTCCTGCTATGAAAGCTAAAATGAACTGACATATTTTCCTTTAATTTGGCCTCATATGTGTCTACTGAGTTGCCTTAGTTGACACTAATTGACAAGGGTGGCAGTGTAAATGTTATGCAAATGAACCCCTCGGGAACTCCTCTTTCTAAGTTCAATTGATGCCTATACAAACATAGTACTTTGTAATATTCCAAGTCATTTAATTTTGTGGTTTGTGTAGACGTTCAGTTCAGTATTATTGACAATGATACAGTGGCCTGCCGTGCTATCTCTGACAAACATTCTTTGCTTTAAACACATCACTATCACTGATAAGTTCAAAGCACCTGAAATGAAAGCTGATAATGTTGTGATGATAAAATTAAGTCAAGAAAAATTTACAGCTGTGCTAACTGCTAACCCCAGACACACACACACACACACACACACACACACACACACACACACACACACATTCAGATATATAAAAATTTTCACTGAGCATGATTAGGAATAGGAATTCCCAGTGTCCACTACTGTTCAGGTTCATTTTAAAAATGAGACTACATTCAATGCATTAATAGTATATTTACTTACTACATTTTTATCTCTCTATGATTTAATCTTTGAAAATTTCTTGATGAAAATTTAGGGTTCATCAATTTATTTCCAGGAGAATGCTGTGACGATGTCAATGATTACTTGTATTGCTTCATAGGCTGTTGTGTGAGCCGATTGTCACACATTGCCATTCCACACTCGGAGGCATTTTTGTGAAGATGGTTTACAGGATCTTTCTGTCTGTCTGTCTCTCTCTCTCTCCCCCTTATATTTTAATTTCCATCCTTCTTTTTCATGAACTTTCTTAAATATTAATTTATATATAATAAAATGAATCCATTTTAAGTGTCATGTTTATTCAGTTCTGAATGATATATATGCCTGTGTACACCACCATAATATTGAGTATTCTATCACATTCATTTATCAAGATGATCACATCATCTTTGCTTCTGCTTCTGTTTATGTGATGAATCACATATGCTGATTTATGTATATTGAGCCATCCTTGCATCCCTGGAATGAAGCATATTTGGTCGTGGTGGATTATTTTTTTAATGTGCTGTTTAATTTGGTTTGCTAGTATTTTGAGGACTTTTGCATCTATATTCATAAGGGATATTGGTCTATAGTTCCCTTTTTTTGTGTTCTTTCCTGGCTTTGGTATCAAGGTGATAGTGGCTTTGTAGAATGAGTCAGGGAGGATTCCCTCTTCTTGATGTTTGGAATAATTTCTGTACTATGGGTACCAACTCTTATTTGTAGGTCTGATAAAATTTGGCTGTGAATCCATCTAGTTCAAGGCTTTTTTCGATTGGAACAGTTTTTATTCCCGCTTTGATCTTATTGTTGGTTATTGGTCTGTCCTGATTGAGTTTTGTGAAGTTGTATGTTTCCAGGAATTGATTCATTTTCTCTACATTTTCAAGTTTATGTGCATAGGGATTTTCCTCTATTCACAGATTATATTTTGTATTTCTATAGTGTCAGTTGTAATATCACCTTTTTCATTTCTGATTGAGCTTATTTGGGTCCTTTTTCTTCTATTCCTGGTTAATGTAGCAAGAGGTCTATCAATTTTATCTTTTCAAAGAATTAACTTTTATTTTATTGATCTTCTGTATTATTTTCTAGTATTCAATTACATTTAGTTCTGCTCTGATCTTAGGTATTTCTTTTGTTCTGCTGGGTTTGGGTTTGATTTTCTCTTCCTTTTTTAGTTCCTTGAGACATGTCATTAGATTGTGAATTTATGATCTTTCTGTCTTTTTGAAGTAGGCATTTAAAGCTATGAATTTTTCCCTTAGGACAGCTTTTGCTGAATCCCATAGATTTTGATAGCTGGTGTCCTCTTTGTCATTCAGTTTGAAGAATCTTTTGATTTCCATCTTAATTTCATTGCTGATCCAATAATTGTTCAGCAGCAGGTTGTTTAATTTCCATGACTTTATGTAAAATTGAGTGGTTTCCTTGGAGGTGATTTCTAGTTGTATTCCACTGTGATCTGAGAAGATACATGGTATGATTTCTGTTTTTTTGAATTCTTGAGCAATGTTTTGATCAATCTTGGAGAATGTTCCATGTGCTGATTAGAAGACTATATTAAATAGTTTTGGGGTAAAATGTTCTATAAATGTCTGTTAGACTCATTTGTTCTATAGTCATGTTTAAGTTCAGTATTTCCTTATTTATTTTCTTCTTGGATGATCTGCCCTGTTCCGTCCATGGGGTGTTACATTTGGCACCCTTTCATGATACAAACCTTCAAAAAACATGACGTAGAAGAAACATATCTCAAAATTATAAAAGCCATATATGACAAATACACAGCCAATGTCCTACTGAATGGGGTAAGGTTGAAAACAGTCCCACTAAGAACTGGAACAAGACAAGGATGCCCACTGTCACCACTTCTACTCAACATAGTGCTGGAAGTCCTAGCCAGAGCAATCAGGCAAGAGAAAGAAAGAAAGTGTATCCAAAGTCACTTTATTTGAGGAGATCAAATTATTGCTTTTTCCTGATAATATAATCTTATACCTAGAAAACCCCAAAGATTTCA